>PVLA01008691.1:0-85211 GCA_004027455.1 Hydrochoerus hydrochaeris
CAAGACAAGGATGTCCACTCTCACCACTCCTTTTCAACATAGTTCTGGAAACACTAGCCAGGGCAATCAGACAAGAGAGAGAAATAAAAGGAATAAAGATAGCAAAGGAAGAAGTTAAATTATCACTATTTGCAGATGACATGATACTCTATATAGAAGACCCAAAAAACTCCATTAAAAGACTGCTAGAGGTAATAAATAAGTTCAGTAGTGTAGCTGGATACAAAGTCAATGCTTAATAATCAATAGCATTCCTGTACACAAACAAAAAACTCACTGAGAGAGAAATTATCAAAATATCGCCCTTTACAATAACATCTAAAAAAATAAAATACTTAGGAATAAACCCAACTAAAAATATAAAAGACCTATATGCTGAAAATTATACTATGCTGAAAAAGGAGATTGAAAAGGATATTAGAAAATGGAAGGACATTCCTTGGTCTTGATTAGGAAGAACCAACATTGTGAAAATAGCTATACTCCCAAAACTGTTATACAGATTTAACGCAATCCCAATCAAAATACCATTGACATACCTCACAGATCTAGAGAAACACTCCTAAAATTCATTTGGAAACAGAAGAAACTTAGAATAGCAAAGGCAATTCTAGGCAATAAAGCAAGGCAGGAGGCATCTCAATTCTTGACTTGAAACAGTACTATAAAGCCACAGTGATAAAATCAGCTTGGTACTGGCAAAGAAATAGACCTGAGGATCAATGGAACAGATTAGAAGATGCAAGAACAACTACAAAGACACTCAGCCACCTGATATTTGACAAAGGGGCTAAATATGTCCACTGGAAGAAGGATAGTCTCTTTAATAAATGGTGTTGGAAAAATTGGCTCTCTACATGCCGAAGACTGAAACTAGATCCATGCATATCACCATGCACAAAACTAAAGTCTAAATGGATCAAAAACCTCAATATTAAAACAGAAACACTAAATCTACTGGAAGACAAGGTAGGTAGAAGTCTTGGAGACATAGGGGTAGGCAGAGAATTCATGAACCAAGTGCAAACTGCATGGGAAACACTTCAAAGAATCAACAAATGGGATCTCACATTATTGAAAAGTTTCTGCAATTCAAAGGAAATCACCAACAGAGTGAAAAGAAAACCAACAGAGTGGGAAAAAGTTTTAACCAGCAACCCCTCAGACAAAGGACTTGTGTCCAGAATATATAAAGAATTGAAAAACATCAATCCCCCCAAATTCAAAGACCCTCTCCAAAAATGGATATCTGAGATGAACACACAGTTCTCATCGAAAGATATACAAATGGCAAATAAATACATGAAGAAATGTTTGCCATCACTGATCATTCAAGAAATGCAAATTAAACAGCATTGAGATTCTACCTTACTCCAGAAAGAATAGCTGCCATCAAGAAATCAACTGATAACAAATGTTGGCAAGGCTGTGGGGAAAAAGGAACACTGCTCCACTGTTGGAATGTATACTGGTGCAACCATTATGGAAATCCATATGGAGAATTCTCAGAAGACTAGGATTAGAAGCCCCATTCAATCCAGCAATCCCCCTCCTGGGCATTTTCCCCAAAGAACTGAAAAGTTCATATCACAGTGATATATGTGCACCCATGTTCGTAGCTGCATAATTTGTGATAGCTAAATCCTGGAAACAACCAAGATGCCCATCAACTGCAGAGTGGATGAAAAAGATGTGGCATTTTTATACAATGGAATATTACTCAGCTATAAAAAATGATGATCTTGAGGCCTTCATAGGCAAATGGAGACAACTTGAGACTATCCTCATTAGTAAAATAAATAAGAATCATATTTATAAATATCATATTGTGTCTCTAGTGTAAAAAGAAAATAAGAACTACAAGTGTAATAAAACCAAAATGTGTAATTACTATTGTAAAAAAGAGGAAAAGAAAGTGCTCTAAGGGATATAACTGCATGTAAGTTTGAGTGTGTAAAATAGATGACCATATTGCTGAATCTTCGTTGGATCTTTGAGCAAAACTGTTTGTAGTCTGACTCTTTGAATATTTACTACTTACCTTTTAACTTTGTAACTTGAACAACTACATCCAAGATGACAATACGTAATTTACAAATTACTGATTTCTTAGTGGGGCTTTTTCTCATTCTCCTTTTTCTTTCTTTTAGAATTCTGTATTATTGCTACCCTTTTTTGTTTTTTTTCTTTTTTTCTTCTCTTTAAATAAAATTTTAAAAATGTATAATTGCTATTGTAAAAAAAAGAGGAACTAGGAAGTACTATAAAAGATATAGCTGCATGTAGGTTTAGATGTGTGGGATTGATGACCATATTTCTAGGTTCTTGTTGGATTGTTGAACAGATCTGTTTGCAGTCTCACTGCTTTAGTACCTACTTTAATCCTGTAACTTGAATAACTATTTCTAAAAGAACAATGTGTAATGTATCAACTAGTGATTTCTTACTATTTATCTTCTTTTCTTGAATTTCTGTAATATTTCTACCTTTTTCCTTTTTTTTTGTCTTTAAATAAAAAAATGAAAAAAAAATAACTATCTTTTCAGTACATGTTATAAAAATCTAAATTTAGTTTTTATGTTCTGGGTATATAGTTCTTTTTTTTTAAAGCATAAGTGTCATAAAATATGAGAAAAATTGCAAACAACTTAAAAGGAAACTTTTAAAAACACTACAGTAATTTTGCAGTCATATATCAAAAGAGATAAGAATAATTTTACTAGTCCTCCACAGTATAACAGAATACCTAAGTCCTGATTGTTGTCCCGTAATGATACAAGACTGAAATTCACAAGAAACATGACCCCAAAACTACTGTCTCTTTTGTTGTGCCATGAAGACTTATTGCACCTCTAAGTGCTCGCTGATAGTCTTTCAATTATGACTTAGTTGGCGCATGCCTGTGACCTAGGCACTCTGGGAGGCTGAGGAGGGAGGATCAGATTTCAGCCACATCCGGGGTAATTTAGAAATTGAGTGAGATCTTGTGTAAGATATAGAATAAAATAAATAAAACGAAATAACATAAGACTCAGGCCAATGTGGGAAACTGAGGGAAGAGGACAGCAAATTTGAGCATGCATGGGCTATTTCTTAGCAAGATTTTGTCTCCTGTCTAAAATAAGAAAGTGTTGAGGACAGCCCAGGGTGAAGGCTCTGGGTTCAATCAGTATGGGGGGAGGATGGAAAGGAAAGGGCTGGGAATGTAGCTGAATGTGACAGCCTTAGGTTCAGTTCCCAGTACAGCGAAGACAGACAGACAGACACAGAGAGAGAGACAGACAGACAGAGACAGAGAGAGACAGAGAGACAGCGAGAGAGACAGAGACAGAGAGACAGAGAGACTTAGAGAGAGCTTAATTCATGATTTCGGTTGAGGTGTAAACCAGGTGTGGCCCAGGTATGGGAAACTGAGGCCTGAAGATCACAAATTCAAAACCAGTCTGCACAATTCAGCAAGGCTATGTCAGAATAAAAGAGAAAAGGGATTGAGGATGGGGTGTAATGGTGGAGCATCCCTAGATTCAATCCCAAGTACTGAATAAAAACAAAACATGTAGTTTCAAAAAGAGTAGTACCAGTCAGGCATGGAGGCACATTGCCTGTAGTCCCAGCACTCAGGAAGCTGAAGCAGGAGGATCAAGGTTGGCCTGGGATACATAGAGAGTTTAAGGCCAGCCTGAGCTACATAGCAAGACCCTGTCTCATCAAATTAAAATAAAATAAAATAAAATAAAAAGTACTAGCTAAAAAGACTTTACTTCTAGTCTTATCTCCAGTTTCAGTAATGAATCCGGCAGCGTCTAAGAATGGCCTTACCATTTTCATCTGTCAATTGAAGACCTGAATTGGGTCAGTGGCTTTCAGATGTTAGCGAGCACAGTACTACAGTCACTAGAAGAGCCGGTTTAAGCTCCACTCCATCCCTCGACTCTGCTGCACTGGTTCAGGGTTGGGTGAGTTAGGTGATAGGGCAAGAGGCTCTCAAGTGCTGCTGTGTGCTTGGTCTAGGGACACTGTGAGAACTACTGAATTAGATGATCACTGAGGTTCATGTCACATCTAATAGTCACATTTTCCATATGAAGGTTTCAAGTGATCCTCCAATTTCCCTGCCGATGACACACCTAATACTTACGCTTTACTGCTTGTGTTACACCGTTAAGAGCACAAGCGTATCCTTACAGCAGCAGAAGGGAAACGCCCAGAAGGAGGCCTCAGTCTCTTCTAACATCTGTGAAGAATAACGAAGCCCAAACCTAACCTTTGCCTTTGGCCTACTATTTTTATTTTCAATGCTAACAGAAATGAAGAAACAGAAATTAAATGACTTCCTCAAAAACATGCTGAAGGGGGGTAAAAAATAAACACCTGAGTTTAATCTAAGTTCTTTTCTCCCAGGTTGCACCTTATGCTTTACTTCAAGCTCACTTTACAGATATGCCTGGTATCATACCTTCTACTAAGGACATATTCTGGAATTATTCTGGTATCTGTCTATGTTGTAGGCATGAATAGATTCAAATCTGCATCATCACAACAATCTCAAGGTGCAATTTTTCTGTGCAATAGTGTGAACACAATGATACCAGCACTCAGGATAATTATTATCACAGCCCAGTGTAGTAGTTTGAATGTGTATCTGATGTGTCAGCCGTGATATGAGTTCTGGGTATACATATCAGTTCTATAATGCTTTTTTTTTTTTCCTGTCAAAGAGACAAGTTCAACAAGAGCTCTTTAGCAGTCATGAGGCTGGGACAAGGTTATATAGTTGCCTGGTATCTCAGGTGCTCTCCTGTCACCCAGCTCTTACTGCAATACTTAGCAAATAATTGTCAGCAAAGAGCCAGAGGAGGAATCCAAGGGCAGACTCATGTATGAGAGGGCAATTCTCCTGCAGCAGCTTTGGGGCTCAATGCTATGCTTGGTTTCTTAATGGGAGATGCAAATTTGTCTTTCTGCACGGAGAGGTTACTATGAAAATATCACACATGTGCTCTTTCCTTCCTTTTTAAATCAATCAACACAAATTTTTGTTATTTGAATTTAGACCATACCTTTCTTTCATAGGGAAAGGAGGAATAATTTAAGACCTGTTTACATGAGGGGAAAAGTCTTTTTTTATTTTCTAATATTCCAAGACAAATGTGAGACTTTTGCTGGTCTGTTTTCACATCAGCAGAGCAGGGTAGTTAGCCGTGCTATTCTCCAAGGAAGTCAGAAAGTAAGAAAGCCATGTTCCTATAACAACAGATTTGTGCTGTCCTTGATTTGACATTTTAGTTCTCTGCACTGGCTCCTAGGTACTGGCTTACATTTTTATTCTTACAACTTGATAATTGTGGTTTTCCATCTAATCTTTGACATAAATTTTTCCTCTTCCAGGCAATTAGTGAAATTTCTTGTTATAATTAATCCTAAAATAAATATTCAAAAATAGAAATTATTTTGCTGATGGTTTTAGACAGTAGCTTACAATGTGGGAGAAGGAGGCTTATAGGTTTCCACTGTCCTACCATTACCAAGGGCTTCTGATCTTTGAATGGTTGCAAGAATAGTAAGAATCCGAGACAAAGGACAGCTGGCCTCTTACACAGTGTCACAATATGTTTCCTTAGATTATCATTACATGAAGAAAAATACATTGAGACTCTTTGGAACTGCTATTGCAGAATACAATTTTATTAAACAAAATAGAGAATTGGAAGAATTTTGCATGTGTTCATGAATGTATGTGCTACAATAGTCAGGAAATTATTATATAATTTTGCCATCACATCCATATCAAAAGGTAAATCTAGCCATGTGTGTGCACATATTCATATATGTATGCCTTTTATGGTGTTTTTTATGGTAGGAAAATAATCCAGATCTGAAAAATTATTGGAATATTCCTATTTAATATTCTTATTTAAGAGGATAGACATTCAGTCTATAAATTCAAATAAAACACTTGACTCACAGTTCTTGGAGGTTGCCTGGTTGTTTTGGTCTCAAATTGTGCACTGTCCAGATAAAGGTGAGGAGGAGACAAGGCCATACCATATGTCCACTGTCACCTTCTTACAGAAGAACCTTAAATCCCTGTTATCTATCAGATAATGCTGGTGTTGTGATACTTTTTTGAATAAAAAGGAATTTTTTAAAGCCTTCCAGTTTTGTAGATGAGGCCTTTTTTATAAAGATCATTTATAATACCATTTTAAAATGTAAGGCAATAAGAATTACTTGATGTTGGATCTGAAGAATCTTCAGTAACGATTTCATAAACATAGAATGGTAATTCTTTCCTCAAACAGCAATAAATGAAAACAAATGTGTTCATTTTATCTTGTTTCAGTAATCTTGTTTTAGTAAATAATATCAACAAAAAATTTATAAAATATATTTAAAAAGTATCAACATTGATCCAACAATTTTCTCTTTTAACATCAGAAGGATAATTGGTTTATATAACAAGATAAGATATTAATTCAAAACACTTCACAAATCTTTGTTTCATCTTTCTTAACAAGAAATAATGCCATTATAAAGGGAGACATATTTTTTCCCTTTTTAACCCAAAGGAAAGGTTAGTATAATGTTATAGATGGGGTTTATTATGATCTATATTAAAAGCACAGAGCTTGCATTTCAGATCTTCTTGTTTATAAGCATAACATATTTAATCATTATTTTAGACTGTTCTGTGCTCGACTATTTAATTGAACCCAGCGATAATGCATTGGGCAGAAAGCATGCACTGAGAAATTTCTAACTGCAGTTATTTAAGCACAATCTGAAAACATGTAACCCAAAGGTAAGTTGCTATTTTCATCACAGTTGCCTGGGCCCAGGGAATCAGATGTGTTCTTTGTAATTGAATTGGTTTTTCCCACTTCTAACTGGAAACAAAACAGAAGAGTTCCATAAATTTGAATAAGCAGAATAAGTTCTCAACATACTGTGATCAGAAGTGGGAATTTCATTGTTTCTCTGTAAGTGTGAAGGAGAGAGAAAGTGCGTCTGCTGTAAGGTCAGAGCAGGATCTTTTCCTACTTGATCAGCAAAAAATGTACATCAAGTGTGAACAAATAAAGCATGGGAAGCCTTAATTGTGATTGAAATGCTGAGAAAGTCTGTTCCAGTTTTCCATCACTGTACACTTTGTTGCTATTTAAAACTCTATCAAGTCTAATAAATACTAAATGATTAGTGATTACTTTAAAAATGTCCTTTGGAGGAAGATAAAGCATTTAGTTAATAGACAAAAATGTATATGTGATTCATTATGTAAAGCCTTCTGCTGAGCAGCTTCTCATGTGGCGACACCACAGAGTGAAAGCGTAGTGATGCAATTTTCCTAGGCTTTGGACCAGGGAAGGCAAGGGATCCAGCTGCCCTGATGAGGCACCTTTGGAGGTATCCTTCCCTGCCACCTGTCTATTGTATAATCACCATTCATTTCCTCATTTTCCTGGCTAAACTACTCTCCTACCTAGAAAAGCAGAAATTACGAAGGGAAAATTTGTAAAATGTTAATGAAATTTTTGAGTCCCATTAATCACTAAGACCACAGGCCATTTATTTCTTACTTCCTTTTTTTAAAAGATAGACTTGCTGTGTAGTGCAGATTCTAACTCGCAGAGATCCTCCTGCCTCAGCACACCAAATGCTAGGATTACAGGTATGTGTCTCCATGCCCAGTACCCTGAGGCCATTTCTATCCCAGTTAAAGATGACAGTAAATTCTCCTGTTAACTAATTTGATTTGGATTTCTGTCAGTTTCCGCTAGGAATTGGAATCATTTGTCTTCAATAAAAAATTTAGATTTCTGTGGCAGAGAGGTAATATATTTCAGTGTTTTAAATTTTACCCTTGAACTAAACTGATTGAATTCATATCACATATATGTCTTCTGCTAGTTCTAACAATCACTTTATTTCTTTTTGATGTAGATAAAATACATAATGGGATTGAATTATGCCATTGTGAGGTTATGAGATTTTTAAAGTATTTCGTAAGTTAATTCTTATAAATAACAGAATATACCTGGGACATATTTAATTATCAATAATTTAACTGCTAATGCCTACTTTCAAGTTATAATTATGAACGATTCTGACACAACTCATGCTTCCGTCTAGCATCTTGTGTTTGCATTTAGGTACCAACAGTTTATTGGGATCCTACTATATACATGAAGGCACTATTATAGTCTGGGCTATCAAATGCATGAAAGTTCACATAAACTTCATTTTTTTGGTAGACAGATACAGAGAACAAACAAAATGGTTAAGTAAAATATACCATTTGTTTGTTAGAGGTTGATAAGTGCTTGAAGAAAAAATAAGAATCGAAAAGGATGAGAGGATATAGTCCTCATTAAAGTACTGGAGACATGTATCAGTTTTAAGTGTGGTAGTAGGAGAAGATCTCGGAACAGGACACGGTTCACACAACATCCTTGTGGAGATGAAGGAGCAGGAGATCCAGTGAGAGGAATCCAGGCAGAGAATACGCGAAGCTGTTTGGTGGGAGCAGGACTGACATATCCCAGAAGCATCAAGGTAGAACAGGAAATCTCTAAGGCAGGAGAGGATGCAGATAAAGTGAATCCTTCTGGATGAGTTTAACAGTTTCGATTTCATTTTCAGCAGGATGGTGAAGCAGTGGAGAGTTTGAGTAAAAAAATGTGATCTGTGAACAGAAACATGGTGACGAAGGTTGCTTGGTAAAGAAATCACAAAAGGGATCAAGTCGAGAATTGTATTAGAGCAGGATCCGCCAGCAGCCTGAAGCCTGCTGTATGCTTAGTACAGGGCATGTTGACAAGTTCACAAAACACACTGCGTGTGAGTCCTAGTGTGTCCCTGTTCCCTCTCCGTCACATATGAGCAATACTCTGAGTTTCTCTGCTGTTTGTCAGTAGTGCTCATACACCTCACAGTCTTTGTATTTCACACTTCTTGGTTCAAGAATCAGGGTTCTTTCACTGCAGTGTAAAGTAGGTGCATGCACCCCGACTGCCTGCTTTAGGTGTGGAACGGCACTACCCATAGGAGACAATGTATTCCAAGGGGCTGGATCTGGTACATTCTATTTCTTTTCCTGGTAATACTGCAGCCCTTCCTGTAATCCCAGTATAGAAGGCTGAGGCAAGAAGATTTCCATGAGTTTGATGCCAGTCTAAGATACATGAGTTTAAGGCCAGCCTGAACTGTGTAGTGAGACACTGACTCAAAACCAAAACCAAATAAAACAAAATAAAAAACAAAAAACAATCAGCCTCAAAATTAAATTAAATTAAATTTTAAAATACTGCAGTATTTTTCCCCGATGTGTGTGGCGTCAATTTTTAACCACCTCAAATCATTAGTATGAGTGGTTACCTATCTGCCTCCCCCCCCCCAGTACTGGGATTTCTTAATTACTTTTTCATTGCCAGGACAAAATATCTGACACTCACAAAGTAAAAGAGAAGAAGTTTATTTTGGCTTACAGTTTATGGAGATTTCAGTTCAGTAAGCAGTTTCTAAGCCACAGGAGCATTGCAGAAGAGAAACAGTTCACGGCATGTAGACAGGAAGCCGTAAGGGATCAAGAGGAGAGGAGGGGTGGATAGCCTTCAGGGTCATGCCTAAAGCAAGGCCGCTCTGCACCAGGCTTAACCTCTCACCATCACACCAGCTGTACTCTCTTCAGTCCACTAAGCAGTAGCACATTCCATGGTCCAGTCACTCCCCAAAGTTGCACCCAGGAGCACATGACACACCGTGGGGGGCATCGTGATGTGAACCATAGTGTGGGGGTTGAGAAAAGAGCCTTTGAACTGAATTACATCCCCAGTTCTTTTTATCCCTTTACTTTGGTACAAGCTCTCCTTAAATTATTGAGCTGCTCGGCTGGGCTAGAACTTGTCCTCAACTTCCCTCCACCTCATGGAGTGCTGGGATTACAGGTGTGTGCCATCACACCAGGATGATGTGTCATTAGACCTTGGTCACTCTCATGGTATACTGTATACTGCAACATAGCCTGACCACCCAATGAAGTAAGTATTTTCCCTAGGGAGATAAAGTATGTTGGAGAGCACTTCTGTCATAGTGATGTGGTTGGTAAGAAGGAGATAATGAATATGACTGGAAAGTAGAGATAATTTATACTGTTTGAAAATAGGATGGAGCAAAAGAAGCAGAGTTGGAAGGACCCAGGACTGAGCAACTGGAAAATAGAAAGTACCTATTCACATGTGGAAGATTGGAAAAGGAAAAAAATTGGAACATGCCTTAGTTACTTTTCTCATTACTGAGACAAAATACCCAACACTCAAAGTTAAAGGAGGAAAGGTTTATTTAGCTCACAGTTTGTAGAGGTTTCAGTTCACACTTGGCTGGCTCCAAAGTAGGGTGGTATAGCAGAAGTACATCACAGAAGACAAGCAGCAGCCGTAGTAACAAGCAACATGCCACAAGCCTCTTGTTATTCTTATATCTTATATATCTTATATCTTAGCCTAACTATGCACCTGTATGAGGGTAGAATGCACACAGTTAATTCTTGCACTGCATCCTTGATTCCAGCATCACACATCCTGGATCCAGCCACCTTTGAAAAGGCCTAACCTATGACTTAATGTCTAGACATAAGCCATAAACAAGCTATTTTTTTAAATTGTATTTTTAGATGTTAACTTTGTTGAATATTTAGATGCCCAAGTGAAGGAGATAAGAAGTAGTTAAGTTTGGAGTTTAGGACAGAGACTGAGACAACACAGGAAATTCACAAGTTAGCAGTATGTAAATGGGAAGGAAAGTCATGAAACTGAAAGAGACAACTAGGGATGAAATTACATAAAGAAGTCGGCCAGGAACAATCTGGAGACCTTCCTAAATCCAGAGTGAAGAGAAAACCCAGGGAGAATAGAAGAAACAGATACTGTGATAGAGAGACAATTGGAAGGGAGTATTGTTCTAGAACACAAAGACAAAGGAACTTCTTGTAGGTAGGAGTGATTAACTGTCACATGTCACTGAGGTGCCTGCTGAAGCCTGGGAATCACCCGTGGGCCTCAGAAGGGGCAGCGTTTTCAGAATGGAGAGGTGAAATACTTACTGGAGTGCTTTCAAGAAAGAATAAAAAAAAGAAGCTGGAGACAGTGAGTATTGAAGTTAGGCTTCTTCCTTGAAATTTGTATCTTAATCTTCTGAAAAGATTTACTTTTATGAGACATTTTACTAAATGTAAAACTTACACGGCAATTAATTTAACAAATTCCTTCTTAAACCTCTAATGAAACATCTGTGCCTTTTTTTCTGGTATGGTGATTGAGATGTATGACATGCAATAAAATTATTAATAATGTTATCCTTTTGAATGTGAATCTACTCTTTGATTCACACCATTAAATAACTTTCTAATTTGTGAGTCAAAATGTCAACCAATACCTTGGACCATGTCCTAAGGATATTGGTGTGTAAAGAAGAACATTCCATCGCTAGTTTATTATTTTTTAGTATTAGTGCTAGCTTGGCTCATCGCAATGTCTGTAGTAAATTGCATTCCACCACAAATTTGCAAATAATTCAGTTGGAGGATTTCTAACCATATATATGTATTTTTTTTTTTTTGCATTAAATCCTGGCCAGAATCCATGAGTTCTGGAACTGTACTGTTTTATAGATTTTGACTTGTTTGTCACAGAAAGAAGGAAAAAAATCCAATTTTTATCTTTGTTTCTAGGTTTCAGTTTCATTTGGCAATGCTGGTCTTTCAGTGGCGTACAAGATGTTGGAGACTGGGTCGTGACTGAAACTGAGCCATTGCTGAGTATCTTTTATACTATATATTCAAACTCCCGAGTCCAGCGTATCACCAGAGAGATGAATAAAGTTTGGCTATTTATTCTGGCAATGTGTTCCTAGCCATCTTCTTGGTGTTAACTTCCATACAACCAGATGGATTTCAATAACATAGAAAACAAACTCTGCAATTGGGAATGAATATTTACGTTTCTCCCTAAATTGTTTCATGTAAGCATTGAAGTTTTTCGTTAGAGTAACTAGTGAGAGTGAACAAATTTATGATTACATAGGCTACAGAGTTGCTTTTTTTACCTTTTTTTTCTTTATTTTATTTTATTGCCTTTGTTGGTATTAAGAATTCAACTTAGGGCTTTGCAAATGCTAGGCAGACACTTGACCCTTCAACTACATTACCAGCCCAATTAGAGAATTTCAAAATAGATATAAATATCTGATGATCTCAAATGATATGATAAATTCACTACTTAATTTAAGGATAATTTAAATAGATATGTTATCATTGTGGCACAATAATCTTAAGCTATTGTTTGAATGCTGTTACTAAAGTAGAAGTATATATATAAATATTAAAGATGTATTAGATATTAGGAGAAGAAAAAGAATTAACTTATGTAAAATTTTTTGGAAATCTATAGAATTCTAGGTGTAAATTTGCTTGGACTGCCATAGTAAATATCACACACTAAGTGGATTAAGCAACAAAAATGTATTTTCTCATAGTCTTGATCGCTGGAAGCCCTAAATAGAGAAGATGGCAAATTGGTTTCTCCTGAGGTCTCTGTCTGTTCTAGGTTCATTTCTCCCTTTTTGATTATTTTCACATGATTTTTACTCTTTGTCTCTCTGCATCCATATCTCCTCCTCTTATAAGGACACTTACCAAGTTGAATGCTCTCCCAAATGAGCTTATTGTAAATTAATTCCTTCTTTGAAAACCCTATTTGTAAATACAATCATACTGAGGTGATCAGAGCTGAGAACCTCAGTAAATAAATGAGAAGTAGTCAAATTTGGTCCATAATATCTCCTACCTTATGAAGCAGTTTAAAATAATTCATAACCATCAAGAAATGAATGGACAAGCAGGCATGCAGTGCACACCTGTAATCCCAGCATTCTGGAGACCAAGACAGGAGGATCACTGTGACTTCACAGTCAACCTGGGCTACATAGTGAGTTAAAGGACAACCTGAACTACATAGCAAGGCCCTGTCTCAAAAATAAAACAAGCACAAACAAAAATGAATGGATAAAGAAAACATTACAAGATGGAATATTATTCTGCCTTAAAATTGAGACAATTATATAATTTGAAAGAACATTGCTGAATTTAGAAAACATTATACTAAGTTAAGCCAAATACAGAAAGACAATTAGTGCCTACTTTCACATATGTGTGGAATCTTAAAAAAAGCATCACATAGATGCACACAACAGAATGGCAATTACAAAGGGGTAGACAGCAAGAAAGTGGGGAGATGTTGGTCAAAGGTTTGGATTATTCAGACAAGAGGAATAAATGATAACTGTTTAAAATAATCAATATATTAATCAGGTTGACTCAGTCATTTCACATTGTATACATTTAGCATACCACTGTTTTTTAGATCTTTATAGGACTACAGATGCCTGGACCCAGGACACCAGCCCGCCCTTTGGCCCAGGACCATGTATGCTGCCACACTGTGCTTTCTGTGTGCCCCATGGATGCCCAGACCTAAGACACCTGCTGGCCCCTTAGGGACATTCCTTTCCTCCTGGACCTAATACTGCTGTTGATCTTCAGCTCCCACCCTTTCTCCCAGAACCTGGGACTACAGAAAATTAACCATGCTAGCTTGAGGGGAGATTCAGCAACTGCCTCACCCAAACAGAGGATCTCAGCAGGCTCCAGTCAGTGTGATGAGTCTGCCCCTAAAATAGAGGTGTACAGTGGGTAAATAGAGCAAGGAGTAAAGCTCCCTCCAACTAACTGGAAGACCTTGGGGAGTCTGGTAAGAGTGTGGGTGGCTCCTTCCTGCACACAGATAACATCAGGCAGAGTGAGGAGGGTGCCAGTAAGGACTCCCCCAACTTGGAGAAAATCAAAGAGCTTATGAGACACACAGGCACACAAGAGGGACACAGTAGGGCCTCAGCCAACACAAACACTATAGACAGGGAGATTTGGTGACCTGGAATAACCTGAAGTTAAAGTAACAGCAGGAACTAAAAGTTGACCTACATCAATGGTACTAGGCTTGTCAGCCCAGGAAGAATATAGGACTCATCCAATGGTCCTGCAGGAGGAATTCAGGTGACTGGCCCTCCTTCTTAGTGTGGTGCTCAGCATTCAGACAAACATTAACCACACAGTAGAACCCTAAGATCCACACTACCAACAGGTGAGATTATTGGGATTGAAACACCAAATAATTGCCCAAAGGGTGAAAATGACAAAACAAAAAAGCAAAATGAAATCTCAAATATCTGGCCCATCAGGAGCAAGTACATGTGACAATACATTAAATAGGGAACTTTAAAAGTCATACCCCAGAAATCTCTGAATAGATAGAAAATGAAATAAAGAAAAAAGTCAGTAAGTCTATAGAGGAAATCAAATTAGAAACAGTTTCTCATGTAAAGTCAGAAAAAACAACCTTATTAAAGGAGCTGATCAGCATAGCCAAAGAAGAAATAGGTTAAAAAATACAGGAACATGGGAAATTGATTGAAACCTTGAGTGAACATTATAGAAAACAAGCAGAATCTATGAAACAAATTCAAAGAGATATCCAAGAAGCAAAAACTTCTATTTAAAGCTGGAAAAACCATTTAAATGAAGCTGAAGATAGAATTTTGGACCTTGAGGACAGGATCACAGTCAGCGGCCATGAAAGAGTAGGACTTTTAAAAACAGCAAAGCAACATGAAATGACAATACAGTAGCTTCAGGATGATGCCAAGAGAAATCACATAAGAGTAATAGGCATCAATGATGATGCAAGGGTCAATGCAAATGACATAGGTAAACTATTCAGACAAGTAATAGAAGAAAATTTCCCAAACATGGGGAAAAGATCCAATATACAGATAAGTGAGGCATATAGAATGCTAAACACTCACAACCAACATAAATCTACACCCAACATATAATAATTAGAATCCCAGATATACAAAATAAAAACAGAATACTATAAGCTGTTAGAGAAAAGACACAACTCACCTATCAGGGAAAGCCTATTAGAATCATGGCAGACTTTACAGCCCAAACCCTCAAGTCAAGACAAGCTTGGAATGCAGTATTCCAAACCCTGAAATAAAACAACTTTCAAGCCAGACTGATGTACCCAGCAAAACTTTGATTCAAATGTAATGGAGAAACATTCCATGACAAAGAACAACTGAAGAAACTCATGTCCTCCAAACCAACACTAGAAAGAGTATTGAAACACATACTAGACAGAGATAAAAATGACCGCAATCTTCAGAACAACAACAGAAAGAAACCATCAGGTAGGACAAGCAATTAAACAAGGGGGTAAAGAAGAAAATGAACAACTGGAACATAACATGGCAAAGTTGAGCCAGTACATATTAGTGATATCCATAAATGTAAATGGCCTCAATTTACCTATCAAAAGAAATAAGTTGACAGAATGGATCAAGAAACATGATCCCGCAATATGCTGTATACAAGAAACACATCTGACCCAAAAGGAAACTCATAGATTAAAAGTGAAAGGATGAAAAACAGCCTTCCATGCAACAGGAACCCAGAAAAACCAGGGGTAGCTATTCTATTTGCAGACAATGTGAACTTCAAACCTAAAATGATTAAAAGAGATAAAGAAGATCACTACATACTCATTAGTGGTAAAATTCAAGAGGAAGAACTAACAATTATAAATATATGTACCAAATACAGGAGCACCCAACTATATAAGACAGATACTAATGGACTTGAAAAACCAAATACACAAGAATGCAATTACAACAGGAGATCTTAACAGCCCATTGTCACAAAGAGATAGATCAACTAGACAAAAAGTCAGCAAAGAAATAACAGAACTGAATCATACCTGTGAGCAATTGAATTTAGTAGATGTTTACAGAGTGTTCCACCCAACCACATCAGAATACACATTCTTCTCAGCTGCACATGGGACATTCTCCAAAATAGGCCACATATTATCCCATAAAATATTCTTAAGTAAATGAAAAAGTATTGAAATCATCCCATGCATAATATCTGATCATAGTGCACTGAAATTGGAAATTAATGGCAGAAGAAATTGTAAAACCTGCATAAATACATGGAAATTAAATGACAACCTTTTGAACAAACAGTGTGCTACAAATGAAATTAAAGAAGAAATAAAGCAATATCTACAATTCAATGAAGATATAGAAGCAACATACTGTAATCTGTGGGATGCAATGAAAGTGGTCTTAAGAGGGAAATATATAGCAATAAATTGTCATATCAAGAAAACAAAATGAGCACAAATAAACAGCCTAATGCTTCATCTCAAGCTTCTTGAAGCAGAAGAGCAAGTTAAATCCAAAGCTCATAGAAGAGAGGAAATTGTAAAGATTAGAGCAGAAATCAATGCAGTTGAAACTAAAAAAGCAATACAAAGAATTAATGGATCAAAAAGCTGTTTTTTGAGAGAATAAACAAAATTGACAAACCTCTAGCTAACCTTATCAAGAAAAAGAAAAAACCTAAATTCAGACAATAAGGGCTGAAAAAAGGGAAATTACCACAGATCCCATGGAAACTCAAAACATCATGAATGCCCTACTTTGAAAATCTCTACTCACATGGAATGGAAAACACAGAGAAAATGGAAAGATTCCTAAAAACATATGAACTACCAAAGCTCAACCAAGAAAATATAGCAACTTTGAATAAACCAATGTCAGCTATTGAAATTGAAAGCATAATTAAAAACTGACCAACAAAGAAAAACCCAGGTCCTGACAGATTCACAACTGAATTCTATAAGAAATTTAGAGAATATTTGATGCCAATACTACTTAAACTTTTTAATGAAATTGAAAAGGAAGCAATTCTCCCAAAATCCTTCTTGGAGGCAAGTATTATTCTGATACCAAAACCAGAGAAAGACCCAACCAAAAAGGAGAACTAGAGGCCAAACTCACTAATGAATATTGATGCAAAGTTTCTTAATAAAATACTGGCAAATAGAATGTAGCACAGTTTGTGATAGCTAAATCTTGGAAACCACCCAAATGTCCATTAACCACAAAGTGGATGAAAAAGATGCAGTATTTTTATACAATGGAATATTATTTAGCTATAAAAAAGGATGATCTTGAGGCCTTCATAGGCAAATGGAGACAACTTGAGGCTATCTTGATTAGTGAAATAAATAAGAATCATATTTATAAATATCACATTGTTTCTATACTGTAAAAAGTAATAAGAAATGTAGGAGTAATAAAACCCAAAGTGTGTAATTGTTATTGTAAAAAAGAGAGGAAAAGAAAGTGCTCTAAAGGATATAACTGCAAGTTTGTTTAAGTGTGTAGGGTTGATAACCATATTACTAAGTTTTTGTTGGATCAGTAAACAGAACTGCTTAAAGTCTCACTGTTTGAATGTTTACTTTGTATGCTTTAATTTTTGTAACTTGAACAACTATTTCTAAGAGGACAATATATAATGTATCAACTAGTGCAAAAATAATGATACAAAAATACAAACATGAATATCATTTTTGTCCATATTCTGGATATTAGCATATACTTATTTTTCTTTGTTTTGTGATCTTTTTTTCCTACCTCACTAATTTACATCTTACTTGTTATAGGCAGCTACTGTTTCATGCCCTATTTATGTTCCAGAAACATTTTCTTTATTGTGATATTGAGAACAGGTTTCTCATTAGTATTCAGGTAACAGTAAGAGGGAGCTACCAAACAATGCCCACAAAGGAGGCAGGTCTATCATTATAAGCTGAGCCACTCAATGCTGGTTTGTTCATGAGCTTTCTTTCTTTCTTTCTTTCTTTCTTTCTTTCTTTCTTTCTTTCTTCCTTTCTTTCTTACTTTCTTTCCTTCCTTCCTTCCTTCCTTCCTTCCTTCCTTCCTTCCTTCCTTCCTTCCTTCCATCCATCCATCAAAACCAAACAAAGAAAAATTAAGGAAATCATTTAATAGAAACAACCTCTGACTCCATGGTGGCATGGTTAATGCAATGGTAGTGTCAGGATGGGTTGAAACCAGATTATGGGGTTTGAAGGAGATGTAGAGAGCACAGAAAGTCCAGAAAATAAGTCTCTGAATCAGGTGGGGACACAGTTGACCTTTCCTGCAGGGCCCCAAACTCTGTTCTTTCCTCTTGGCAAAATTTCTCAGCACTGCTGTGTTCATGCTCTTGGTCCATATTAAAAATTTCCCGGAGGAAGTTCTGCTTTGACACCCTAATAGGAGCTGCCATCTGTAGCAGGTCAGCAGGCATCTCCACACACTCAGCAATGAGCACTCCTATGAGCAGGGGTTTTATTAGCTGTTGATTCCTCAAGTGTGCTTCTGCCTCGATGAATGAGGATTCTAATCCCATCTACTTGGAAATCTACCAATCATCTCTTGATAGCACAAAGGTGGATGGAGAGGTCACTGAATAAGGTACAAATAATTTTTACTTCCAATGACTCTTCTTGACCACTTTTAAGGATCTGTATAACCTTTTGTGTAACCAATGCTATGCACTAATTCATTACTTCTGCTCTGGAATGTAAGCCTGTGACATGAATCACTGAATATCTCTAGATATGCCTCTATCTTCAGCACCCCGGCACTGATATATCAGAGATAGTTGGTAAATATAGCTTTGCATGACTAGATGGGCAGAGGGAAACAGTTTCCCTTGTGTTGACTGATTTATTGGCATTACCCACATGATATAGAACATCAAGACCTGTCGAGAAATTCCTATAGATCTGTATAAAATTTCTCATCACATGCTTGGTTTTCATCAGTTGGGTTTTTAAAAAAATTCTTTTTACAATTTTGACTCATTCCTAATTCTGTGACAAATTATATTGTTTGTGGTTGAGGAGAATACAATCATGTTATATGTGTAGAGTGAGAAGCATCTGATTTTGAACTACTCACCTTTGTTGTTGCTGGCTCTTCTTTGTGCACATATTACTGGTTATTTGTCCTTATTTATGATTTCTCTGTCTCTGGCTGATCTCCAGGTTCTGGCTTCTTGGTTTCTCTAACCTATTATTTCTGCCTGTCTTAATCCTGTGACCTCTCTTTCCAGGATGCTTACTACCCAGGGCTTCTCAGGCCTTTTTATTACAAGTTCTAACTTTTAAGCTCAGTGATGAAACCAATCTTTTTCTGCAACAACCACCTTCCTGTCACTTCTCCTTGCCTAACCTTTATATGTGTTCTTTAGATGGAACTATGTCATGAACGCTGGGGATTTTCTTTAAAAGCAACAATGCTTGCTAATGTGAAATGCTTCTCTGGGAAGAGAGACTGACAGATAAGGCAGAACTAAAAAAACCCTTGCCCAAGGTGGAAATGCAATGCAGTGTGGCTTTCTAGTCTTTGTTCTTTGAAGACATGTTGTCATTCAGCAGCCATTTGAGCAGGGACTCTTAGTGAAAAAACAAGCCTGGTTCTGTGAGGCATGCAGAGAAGCAAGTTCTGTCCCATCCAGCCGGCTACAGGAAGAATAGTATCACTGGATACACAGGGCTAGCAGTGGGGAAGATAATACGATAGAAGGTGTGTGGAGGAGCACTGCCAATAAAGGAGGAGTTTCAGGAGCAAGAGAATTTCGAAGACTCCCAAAGATCCAAAATAAATGTTTTACCTCAGGCTGGTTTGGTTTCACTGCTAAAGAACTGCAATCATCTTGGGAGAGTTTTCATATGCTGGAAACACCCAGTGGGGCTGATTCTAAAACCTTTTATCTATTGTATATCAAAAAAAAGATACAGAAAGATGTTTCTTTTAAAATATGTGCATAAAAATATGTGCTCTTCTAACAAATTGTACTGCAAATATTTTCCCTCATGTGTTTTCCCCACATCTCACATGAACATAAAAATCAAGGAAAATGATTTTAAAATGTATTTTCATTATTTTTTGAAGTGTTGAGTATGCAAATATAGGTATAACCCAGACCACAGATTATGTCACTCATTCCCAATTGTCCTGTTTTTCTTTTCTTTTCCTTTTTTTTGTAATTGGAGAGAATGTTGTGTTTATACTGAACAGAATGTGGCTCCTTGGTCAAAGATATTTAGCAAAGGAAGCAGAGAATTCAGAATGATCTCCAGGGTCTGTTATAATTTTAGGCACGCATATGTTTTAGCTGGCACATCTCTGAAGTACATCTTTTGTCACAAAACACAAATCTTTTGGCTAAGTTATCTCTTGTTGTAGAACAGACAATATTGAACCAGTGGCTTAAAGCAATTCATTCTTACCTCCCCTTGCACACTGGGTTGAGAAGCATTTCTCTCTTGAAGTTTTGCAGCGTGGTGACTGAGGCTACCATCATCTGAGGGCACCACTGGGCTGAGTATCTGAGATGCCCTGTTCATATGGCAGACAGCTTAATCTAACTGCTGGCTGAGACTGTTGAATGAAACATACACAGGTGGAACTTGCATATGCCTTTCAGTGGGATGGCTTGTAAGCTTCAGGAGTGTTGTCCCAAGTGAAGGCGTATAAGAGACCCAAATAGAATAGAAGAATTATGATGTAACTCCAAAGTCCTGGAAGTGTCATTTGCATTATACTGTGAGGCAAGTAAGTTACTGACATCATTCTGCTTTCACAAGGAAGCACATTAAACTCCTCTCTTAACATGAGAAATACCATTTGTGCAGAAATTCTCCCAATTAGCCTCTGACTATTAAAATTCTTGTCTCTCACATGTAAAATACATTCACTCTCATGCATACTCTCATTTCAGGTTGTCATTAATGCAAAGCAGAGAAGCTCATCATCTAAATCAGATTTGGCTAAGTCAGGTTTCTCAAGTATATCTCCTTCCCAACTACCCTGCCATCAGGAGAGCAGCTCTCTGCCTTCACATGCCTATCAATACTTATGGAAGAACAGAAAAAACACAGCTGATGGATGATTCAGTGCAAAAAGTAGGGGAATGTGAAATGGGATGTAAGTAACCATCAGTGGTCAAAAACCTTTCTGAAACACAACCACATGCATATCATGCTTGTGAATCAAATGCTAGTTCTGCTCCTTAGCTGTGATACTTTGTTGGAAGCCTTCAAAGCTTTTAGTTCATTTTTATCACTTTCTCAGCTCACTGTCTCCCTTAAAGGTTATTTTTTCCACTTTTGTATTCATTTCATATCTTGAACTGTCTGTTTTTTTCCAATCCAAGAAAGCAAGTAAAAATTTTCTTACCACCTTCACATTCTTATATATCATATTGAAGTTTTCTTTAGTAGTGAGAAGCTGGATTTGCTGATCTCTGAGACACAGATTCCTCTTTGCTCTGAGCCCAAGTGCTGTATGACCTGCCCCTATAATCCTCAATAGACCATTTGTCTAGCAGAGTATTTAAAACACCACCCTCAAGTTTCCTACAAGCCTCCATGTTTATCAAGTTAAATTTTAAAATATATCCTTAAAGCTTTCTGAGTTTTCAACAAAGGATCTTAGAGTTTTACCTACTCTTAACTTTATCGTAACCCTAAGGCAACTTCTTACTTTGAGAAACTTCCCCTGACTAGAAAGACAAGCCCAGGCCCTCTGTAATTCTATTCTAAACCCCTTTATCTCTAACTTTTTTATCATTTTCCACTGAAACAATGCCACTTTCATCATTTGGCCTAGAAGTAATGAAGTGTGTTTTTACCAAAATACAGGAGGTAGATATATTTTGCTTTCCACATTAATGGGTAATATTGTCGCCAAACTTTATTCTATCGCATGGTAAAGTGTGTTTTTTTTTTTTCCCAACTCTCATAACATTGTCTTTCATTCTTCATTAACAGTCTCCTCAATGCACTTCTATCTTCTGGCTGCCTTCCAGTACCAAGCAAGTGCTGTCTCAGATTTTTGTAACAATGGAACTCATTTGAAGGCATAATTTCTGTTTCAGTTATTTATTCATGGAGAAAAAATTACTTTAAAGATAGTGGCATCTAATTCCCCACTTACTATGCTTGCAACCTTATGTGTCAAGAATTTGAGAAAAGTTTGTTGTGGTGGGTGGTTGTGCTAAACCATCTAGAGCAACGGGGCTGGAAGATATGCTGTGTGGAAAGTTAGACTCAGCTCGACAGTGAGGCCATGGCAAGACCACCTGGAGAAACTGGTGTGGCCTGTGAATTACAGGATCCTGGAACACACAGGGTGGAACAGCTCCCCGTCCTGCTCTCAGACACCTTTTGAGCACTGGAGCAGGTTTTCAGTAGGATGAGCCTGTTTTGGTGTCAGTCTAAGGCGTTGGATCCCAGCTCCTCTTCTTAGGATCCACAAGTAGATGTTCTCTTGGGTTTCCTTGAAATTTGAACAGTGTCAAAGGTCACAGGCCTTTGTCAGGTTGGCCTGCTCTGCTGTCTTCCCGGTGTTCTTTTCTACTCAGCTCAAGCTCCCTCTGCAGAGCCAGTTTCTTCCTCAGTCTTCAGTTTCACTTTTTCAAGTAAACTTTTCCATTGCTTTTTGCTCATTTTGTCCTATTCTTTGTTCCATATGAGAAGAACCTGGAATCCAAGTCCGGGGGGAGAGACTCGCAACTCAGAGCCCAATAGTGTTTATTTGGGGAACCACTTTGAGAAGGAGCTGTCTGATAAGGCGCCTTCTCAGCCTGCTGCTCGGTACCATGGTGGTCTCAGTGCTCAGGTCCTCCCAGAGAAGATTCATGAGGTTCACAGAGTGGGACTCAGAGCCAGAAAGTAAGTGCTTAGCAAGCTTGTTTATAAAAGTACTAATGGTACTTTCTAAATAAGGCTAATGTTCACAAGTAAGAAAGGGACACTTAGTAGATTTTAAGCAATCAGGGTCAGACATGGCAACTGTTAGTAATAAAAATACACCCTAACGAGCACAGGAGGGTACAGTCAGAGATGGCATTTGCAGTGAATTCTAGGGTCGGTTTTTGTTTTTCTTTCCCAGAACTTGGAGAAATGGCTATGTCACTGGGTAGGGCCTAAGGAGGTTCCGAACCTGAAATAAGGATTTAACTCACCCAGTTACCTTGTGGTGGATCTGATAGACTCTGAACTGCTTTGTATGATAAGTGAAGAATTGCAAAGCATATACCCAGTGGTGAAAGAAAAGCAGCTACATTTAGTGATGATCACGTAGGGAGAAACTGTGCTGGAACAACAAAGTCTGTGTGTACAAGGCACACAGACAAATCAGGCTTTGTAGTTCAAGCACAAAAGACAGCATGTATTTGGTCTGGGTTATACAGAAATGGTCCTGCGATGCTGCTTGAGCTCAAGTGGGTGGAGGGGAGTGATTAAGAAGGAACGACCCTAGAGTGAGTGCTCTCTGGGATCAAGCATGTGCTCAGCCTCCGTTTTCTACCTGGATTAACTCTATCTGTGTAACAGGTTTGCCGGTTTGTTGGCTGTCCTTAGTAGAGGCAGCACACAGCTTTAGGAGACCATTCCTCTCTTCCCACTTGGATTTGGGCCACACCCCATTACCAGTTTTCCTTCCAGAACTCAAATAAGTAGAAAATAACAAAGACCCAGAGAAACTTCTAAAGCTCCAGGTCAGGCAACTGCGTATTAGATCTCACAGCCTGAACTTCAGCACATTTTCTCCGCTGGAAAACTTTTAAAGATGCAAACATATGGACTGAGCATTTTGTATATAACTTAGTTGCAGTGTACCCTGAGACAGGCCTGAGTGCTAGAAGCTCTGAGTTGACTCAGAGCCCTGTTAATCATTCCTGTCAATATTATCCAGAGACCCAATGAGAAGTTAAAAGTCTGATTAATCTGTGTGCTGTGATTTTTATTTTCATGTCACCCCAACACCACTTTTCTGTTCTTGCCATCTTCTTGTTTCTGCTGGGATGAACCTGCCCTGAGCAGCATATCTCAGCATCACCTTCAGTAAATGCAGCCGCTTTTTTCTTTTACCATTAGATGTGTACTTGTCATGTAAGAGAACCTAGAATTTATCTGTCAGAACCACCATGTGGTATCATTGTCACAAAAAAAGAATATTTAGGAGTAGTCAGAGCCATGGAAAGGGTTTATTAGGCAAATAATTAAGCACACACTCAAGAGTGGAGTGTGGACCCTCCAGAAAGAAAGGCGTTACAGTTCAGAACTAGGAATGCTTGTGGGGTGTGTGTGTGTGTGTGTGTGTGTGTGTGTGTGTGGTTGGTGGTGAAATCTGTGAAAGCAGTCAATCTGTAGTATCAGTCTTACAGTGGTGAGTGGGGAAGCATGGCTCACCGCCTCAAGATAATGAGGTTCCTTGGTGGGGTGTGGGGGAGTCTATTTTACTAGAAATGTAGTTGTCTGTTCCTAGGTAAAATAAGGCCATTTGAAAATAGAAAGAGAATGGCCAACCTATTTGCAGGTAAAAAGTAATTGGCTAAGTTTATTGCATTCAGAAAGAAGATAAACAAAAAGAAGTTTAAACTGGGCTTGTGTCCTGAAGCTGCAATTTTTATTTTGAAATTATGATTTTCTGTGTTTACTTCCTGGCTATGTTTTTTCTTCTCTCCTACCTCAGCTGGGGATGGTGGCTAATGGGGTTCTTTCCAATCAGCCATGAGTCTCATCTCTCATATTGGGAGGGGAGATTTTGAATTTCTATGGGCCTAGTCAGAGATGCATAAGGGCCAAAGCCCACGAAGAGGAGGTGGCAGCTTAGGGCAAGCAAACAGGTTTGGGAGTGGGTGTGACTCATAGGTCACAGAATTCTAGAATGGGAAATTTCAAAGACAGCCTCCCCTGAGCTCTTAACCTCTGGACTCTCTCTTTCACAGTGGTCCACTGTCACGTTCTAGAGTGTACTTCTTTTCTCCTTTTAGTTGGCCTAAATTTACTGTGCAGATCGTGTTTCTTTTCACACCTTTAACAAACAAACCTTGCTACCCTTTACCCTTGTCTTGATCAAGTCTGTGTCCAGGACAGAGTCTGCAGCACCCAAAACCCAGTAAAGAGAGGGGTTAAAACAGTGCAAATGAAGCTAAGTGAGGCCTAATTGGATCAACAGGCTCACCAAATTTAGTGTGAGGCTTGTGCCCTAAGCTGTGGGGTAAGAAGGTGCAAGACTGGATAGGAGTGGAAATTTGCAAAAGGGCACAGTGTGCTTTTCTCAGGAAGCTTGGGGATCAAAAGCTCAGGAAATGTAGATCCCAAATTGTGGCTTAGGGTCCTGTGGTCAGTTTCACAGATCCAGCTCGCTGTCTGGCTAACTACCCAGTGTACCAGGTGCACTCCCCAGGGGAGCCCTGCCCTCAGAGAGCCGGGTCTCACTGATCCCTAGATTTAAACCTATTCCATTTGGGATCTAATCCCCCTGCCTTTCTGTAGTATGATGCTGTCAGACGCAATCACTTATTATGCAGAGTATGACTTCTAAGAGAAAGGAATCAGCAGCTCTCAGGCGAGGTAAGGACAGTGTCTGCAATTGTCATAGCATTGGCAGCTGTATTACGTCAGTCAAAGAAGCCCCACTGTGGCAAACTGAGTACAGAAACACACTCTGCTTTCTGAAGGGAGGGATCCCCATGTGTCCTTACTGAGGGAATCGCGGGTTG
This sequence comes from Hydrochoerus hydrochaeris, assembly GCA_004027455.1. NCBI lineage: Eukaryota > Metazoa > Chordata > Mammalia > Rodentia > Hydrochaeridae > Hydrochoerus > Hydrochoerus hydrochaeris. The sequence continues at coordinate 25,550 of PVLA01008691.1, forward strand.
GGAGTTAGATCTGTGTGTGTCTTTGGAAAGTACAGTCTGCAACTCTCTTAGGTGTCAGTACCACAACCTTCACTTGATCCTACATCAGTCGTACCTACCACCCGTATCGCCATTCTATACTTCACTGCAAAATCAATCATATCTTTTCCCAATTAACATAGTATAATTTTTAATCTCAATATGATACCTTGCCACAGCTGAACCTGATAGCACACACCTGTAATCCCAACACTTGGTAGACTGAGACACAAGGATTGCTGTGAGTTTGAGGCCAGCCTAGGCTACAGAATAAATTCAAGGCCAGTCTGAAATACATAAGATCTTGTCTCAAAAAACACAAAAGAAGACATTTTGCTAATATCATAGTTTTATAAATAAATTTTAGATGTAAAGAGGAGGCTTTGTACGCCATCAAAAACTTGTTTGCCTATAATTGCTCTCAGATATAATGAAGTTTCAGAAAAGCATAGGAATTATCAGGTTAAATAAGTTCAAGTCTTTTTGACCTCAGATTTGTATAATATTACCCTGACAAGAAAAATAGTATTTACAAATTTCTATATGAAAACATAGATCTTTTTTTCTAAAATTAAAAAAGGATTTGTATATCTTTATGTGGTACATGATAATAACTTAATATATGTATTAAACATGTAACAATCAACTCAGGGAAACAAGTACTGTTTTGACTCTTTAATTGTTAATCATTTTTATGTGTAGGGAATTTCACTCATTTTAAAATTTATCATGGTTTATTTTACCCAACAGAAGTAATGTTTTACCCATTAGAAGAACCTATAGTGACTTCTCCACTCTATATTTCTGGTACCAATTATTGAACTTCTTTTTTTGTTTAAATTTTATTTTACAAAGAATAAAACAAAAGAGGACAGAACAAAGCAGATCAGAACAGAACAATGTAAGCAACACAGCACTTCACAACAAGACAACTGGATATTAACAGTAGCTACCATAATGTCTCTTTCTTTGAAATACTTGAGCATAGCTTTACACACAATAATACCAAACATAACAAAATAGAATAAAACTGTTTAAGAGAATGAAAGTATTACAAGGCATTCTGAATCAAATAATAGAAAATGAACAATGGCTACTATAATATGTCATTTTCCATAAAAAATTTATTTATACTATCACATATGGAAATCCAGTAAGACACAACATGATAGAACCAATGGTAACAGAAGAAAAAACATGTTAGGACTTTAGAGCAAGATGATATTAAATCAGCAATGGCTGCCATAATGTCTTGTTTTCTTCAAAGTAGCTGTTCATATCATCACCCATAATAAAGTCAAACAAAACAGAAAAAAAAATTCCAACAAATGAATGAAAACATTATAAGACTTTAAAAGCAATGTAATGGTGAACCATGATTACCAAAAAATCTTATGTTCTCTTACCGTTTCTTACACTAGGGAGACTATATGGTATTTATATATGTGAGTTTGATTTATTTCACTTATGAGTATGGTCTCAAGTTGCATCCATTTATTTATAAATATCTTAATGTGATCATTCTTTATACCTGAGTAATACTCCATTGTATAAAAGTACCACAGGTTTTTTTATCCATTTCTCAGTTGATGGGCACTTAGATTGTTTCCAAGATCTGGCTATTACAAATTGTGCTGCTATAACCATGGGTGCACATATAACACTGTGGTGTCATGTTTTCAGTTCTCCTGGGAATATGCCTAGAAGTGGAATAGCTGGGTCAAATGGGACTTCCAATCCCAGCTTTATGAGGAATCTCCAGACTGACTTCCACAGATGTTGCACCAGGCTACACTCCCATCAACATTGCAGAAGAGTTCCTTTTTCTCCACAGCCTCTCCAGCATTTGTTGTTGGCAGTTTTCTTAATCCTGGCCATTCTTTCTGGAGTGAGATGGAATCTCAGTGTGGTTTTAATTTGCATTTCTCTAAAGACAAATAATGCTAAACATTTTTCATGTATTTATTTGCCATTTGTATTTCTTCATCTGAGAACTGTGTGTTCATCTTGGAAGCCCATTTTTGGATTGGGTCTTTGAATTTCCAGGGGTCTGATTTTTTTAAATTCTTTATAAATTCTAGACAGAAGTCCTTTGTCTGAGGGACAGTTCACTAAGATTTTTTTTTTTTTACCAGTTTGTGGGTTTTCTTTTCACTATGCTGGAGATTTCTTTTGATATGCAGAAACTCTTTAATAAGATGTGATCCCAGTTATTGATTCTGGGAAGTGTTTCCTGTGTGGTTTGGTTCTTGACCATAAATTCTCTACATACCCCAATGTCTTCAAGATTTTTACCTACTTTGTCTTCCAACAGATTTAGTGTTTCTGTTTTAATATTTAGATCTTTGATCCATTTAGATTTTAGTTTAGTACATGTTGATAGGCATGGGTCTAGTTTTAGCTTTTGGCATATGGATAGCCAGTTTTTCCAGAACCATTTATTAAAGAGACTATGGTTCTTCCAGTGAACGTGTTTGGCCCCTTTATCAAAGATAAGGTGGTTGAGTGCGTTCATAGTTGTATCTTCTAGTCTATTCCACTGATCTTCAGGTCTGTTTTTATTCCAGTACTATGTTGATTTTATTAAGGTAGCTTTATAGTATAACTTCAAGTCAGGGATTGTGATGCCTCCTGCTTTGGCTTTGCTGCTTAGAATTGCCTTGGCTATTCTAGGTCTCTTCTGATTCCAGATGAATTTTAAGAGTGATTTCTCTAGATCTATGAGGTATGTTAGTGGTATTTTGAGTGAGATTGCATTGAATCTGTATAAAGATTTTGGGAGAATGGCCATTTTTACAATATTTATTCTTCCTATCCATGAACCAGGGATGTCTTTCCATTTTCTGAGGTCCTTTTTGATTTCTTTCTTCAGAGTATTATAATTTTCCCTGTATAGCTCTTTTACATCTTTTATTAGATTAATTCCTAAATATTTCATTTTTTTGGATGCTATTGTGAAGGGTGTGGCTTCTCTTATTTCTGTCTTGGTGATTTTGTTGTTAGTATATAGGAATGCTATTGATTTTTGAATATTGACTTTGTATTCAGCTACATTGCTGAATTTATTTATTATACCTTGGTGTCTTTCAATGGAGTTTTGGGGATCTTCTATGTAGAGTATCATGTCATCTTCAAATAATGATAATTTAACTTCCTCTTTTCCTATCTTTGTTCTTTTTATTTCTCTCTCTTGTCTAATTGTTCTGGCTAGTATTTCCTGTACTATGTTGAATAGGAGCACTGATAAGGGACATCCTTGTCTTGTGCCTGATTATAAGGAAAAGGCTTTCAGTTTTTGACCATTTAGCATGATGCTGACTGTTGGTTTGTCATAGATGGCCTTTATCATATTGAGGTAAAGACCATCTATCCCAATTCTCTGTAAAGTTCTTATCATGAATGAGTGTTGGATCTTATCAAAAGTTTTTTTTGCATCTATAGAAATTATTATGTGATTTTTACTTTTGGCTCTATTGATATGGTGGAATACATTTATTGATTTACATATGTTGAACCATCCCTGCATGCCTGGGATGAATCCCACTTGGTCGTGAAATCTTCTTGATGATTTGCTGCATCCTGTTTGCCAATACTTTATTGAGAATTTTTGAATCTATGTTCATTAGGGAGATTGGCCTGTAGTTCTCTTTTTTAGTTGGGTCTTTCTCAGGTTTTGGTACTAGAGTAATATTACTTCCAGGAATGACTTAGGGAGAATTGCTTTTCTTTTGATTTCATTGAAGAGTTTGAGAAGTGTCGGCATTAACTCTCCTTTGTATTTATTTTAGAATTCCACACTGAATCTGTCTGGCCCTGGGCTCTTCTTTGTTGGTAAGGACTTAATTACATTTTCAATTTCATTAATAGAAATTGGGTTATTCAGCAGTTTTACATCTTCTTGATCTAGCTTTGGTGGTTCATATGTTTCTAGGAATCTGTCCATTTCTTCTGTATTATTGAACCTGTGAGAGTAGAGGTTTTTGAAATAGGTTTTGATGATCTTCTGTATTTCGACAGGGTCTGTAGTGATTTCACCTTTTTCATTCTGTATTGCATGAGTTTGAGTCTTTTGTTTCCTTTTTAAATAAGGTTGGCTAGGGGCTTATCAATTTTATTTATTCTTTCAAAGAACCAACTCTGATTCATTAATTCTTTGTATTGTTTTCTTAGTCTCTATTGCATTAATTTCTGATCTGCTCCTTATAATTTCCTACCTTCTTTTGGCTTTAGGTGTGGCTTGCTCTTCCTTTTCTAGATGTTTGAGGTGTAGCATCAGGTTATTTATTTGTGTTTGTTTTGTTTTCCTAATGAAAGAAGTTCCTCTGAGGACTTCTTTCATCGTATCCCACAGGTTCCTGTAAGTTGTATATTTATTTTCATTTGCTTGTAGATATTGTTTAGTATCTTCTTTAATTTCCTCTGTGACTCACAGATTGCTCAAGAGTGTATTATTCAATTTCCATGTGTTTGTGGGGTTTCTGCAGTTTCTTTTATCATTAATTTCTAGTTTCATGGTGCTATGATCTGATAACATGCATGGGATAATTTTAATTCTTTTGCATTTACTTAAATATGTTCTGTGGGCTAGTATATGGTCTTTTTTAGAGAATGTTCCATGTACTGCTGAGAAGAATGCATATTCTTATTTTGTTGGATGGAACACTCTGTATAAGTCTATCAAGTCCATTTGTTCACAGGTATGGTTCAGGTCTGTTATTTGTTTCTGGATTTTCCCTCTAGTTTATCTGTCCCTTTGTGTCAATGGCATATTAAAGTCTCCTGTTATAATTGTGTTATTTGATTTTTCATTTCTGTTAATACTTGGTTTGTATAGTTGGGTGCTCTGCAATTTGCATATATATTTAAGATTGTTATCTCTTCCTCTTGAAGTTTTCACCTAACTAATATGTAGTGATCTTCTTTATCTCTTTGGATCATTCTTAAAGTTCACATTGTCTGCAGACAGGATAGCTACTCCCACTTTTTTTTGAGTTCCTGTTGCATGAAGTATTGTTTTCCAACCTTTGACTATGAATTTCAGTTTATGAATTTCCTTTTGAGTTAGATGGGTTTCTTGTTGACAGCATATGGCTGGACATTGTTTCTTGATCCATTCTGCTAGTCTTTTTCTTTTAATTGGTGAATTGAGGCCATTTACATTAATGATTTTAACTGTTGTACATTGCTTTATTGTTGACTTGTTGTCTTTCTGCTATTGTATTTTTACCTTTCCACTTTGTTTGCCTTGCTTAGTGGTTTTTTCCCTATGTCTATCTAGAATGTCTTTCAGTATTTTTTGCAGGGTTGGTTTGCTGGTTGTGAAGTTCTTCAGCTGTTCTTTGTCATGGAAGTATCTTATTTCTCCATCCATTTTGAAGGACAGTTTTTCAGGGTACATCAGTCTAGGTTGCAAGTCGTTTTCCTTTAGGATCTGAAATACTTCACTCCTTGCTCTTCTTGACTTCACTGTTTGTGTTGAGAAGTCGGATGTGATTCTTACAGGTTTTCCTTTATAGATGATCTTTCTTTTCTCTCTAACAGCTTTTAATATTCTGTTCTTATATTGGATTTCTGGGATGGTGATTATAGTATGCCTGGGTGTAGTTTTATTTTGGTTATGGCTATTTGGATCTCTATATGCTTCACAAATTTGTATATCAGTTTCCATTCTCATGTTTGGGAAGTTTTCAGCTGTTACTTCTGTAAATAGCCTCTTGATATCATTTGTGTTGTCCCCTTCTTTTTCATTTATCCCTATTAATCTTATGTTGTTTTTCTTTGCATCAGCTTGCTGCTGTTGAATTGTTATTTACTTGTTATTTTAAAAAGATCTTTCCTTTCCTGTTCACTAGCTGCAATCTTATCTTTGAGGTCTGAAATTCTGTCTTCACTTTCACTGAGGTGGTTTTGGCAACTTTCAGTAGAATGTTTGATTTCCTCTATGTCTTTTGAATCTGCTTCATGTATTCTGTTTGTTTCTTATACTGTTCATTCAGGGATTCTATGTTTTTGCTTTGTTCCTCTAATTTTTTAGCTGTGTCTTCTTTAGATGTGTTCACTATTTCTTTCACTACTTTTATCATTTCTTCTTTTATCTGGGATATTATTTCTGATTTGGGTTCCTTCATAGCTTCCTGTACTTGCTTCTTTATTTCAGTTGATATCATTTCAGGCATTTCAGGTGTATGACTAGTGTTTTCTTCTATGTACATAGCTCCTAGGCTTTCTTCGGATGAGCTGGAGGTTTGAGATTGCATTTTGGTCTTTTATTTTGTCATTTTCCTATATTTCTGTGTTGTTAGTGATGTTCCAAAGCTTTCCTTGGGGGCATATTGGAAATCACTTTCTGTGCCCTCGGCTCCTGGGACTCATGTGGCCTTGGCTCTCCTGTCAGTGTGGGTCTGGCTCTCCTTGCGGCATGTGCCTGATCCCCCCATGGCTTGGGCCTGGCTTCCCTGGCTGAATGAAGGTCACTGGGCATGGTCCACTCAAGCCAAGAAACCTTTCAAGCCTAGTCCAGTGTCCTAGGGGGCTGGGCAGGCACCCAACCACCAGGAGCGATGGTCTCAAACTCTCCCCAGGCCAGTGCTGGCAAACTGGAACTCACCTTGCAGCGCAGGCCTGGCTCTCCTCATGGTGGGGTCCTGGCTCCCCTGGTTGAATCTGAACTTCTTTTTAGACTTCCTCATCCCCACCTTTTCCAAACTCTAGTGACCACTTTTCTATTCTATTTTTCTCTAAAGTTGAGTTTGTGTCTATAGAGATATATGTGGCTAAATGTAAAACACTATGTATTTTATAGATTACTTGGGTATCTTGTGATTGCTAAGTAAAGAAGTAAATGCTAGGCTTAATTAAACTGTATCATAAAACAAAACAAAAGAAAAAACAACAAATTTGTGTCCAACAATTTCACCACTGGATAACTGGATAAGTATATCCAAAGGAAATGAAATGAAACAATGGGGTCAGGTTGTCTCCAGTCTGGTGGTGGCCCAAGAACGGTGCTGGTTCCCAGATGGGGCTTGCATCCTGGTGTGGCCTTGTTCTCTCATTCCACAGACCATGAATGGCACTGACTCATGGGAAAGGCTTGGCCTCTGGCTGTCCCTAGTCTGATGGCAGCCCACGCATCCCTTGTATTTGTATGTGTGTGTGTGTGTGTGTGTGGGTGGCATGAGCAGCTATTTAAAAGATAGCAAGACATATTATGGCAGTCATTTTGGATTTACTATTGGCTTGTTTTGAAGTCCTTTACTGCATTCATTGCTTTGTTTTCATTGTTTCTATTTTATTCTGTTCTGATTGATTTTTACTATATCTGAAGGTATTTTCAGGCATTAAGGTAACTATTGTTGATTTCATAATGTTTTGAAGTCTTGTATCACTTGCACTGTTTTTTTTATTGATTTTATTCTGTTTTATTATCCTTGGTTTTATCCTCTTTAAAATAAAAGAAGACACAAGGGATCTGAAGAATACCCAAAACAAAGCATCAACAAAACAGAAGGTTTGAAAAATGTAAGTGGAATAAAAACTAAATGTGATCCTATCAACCTTCACATTGTCATTGTAATTGTTTGGAATTTTAAGAATGTTTTTGGAAAGTGCTATAAATTTTCCATAGAAAGCACAATTTTATGTATAAAGAAGATACAAATAAATTATCATTTATTTCTGTTTAGTCTATAATATTTTGATATATTTTATAACAAATAATGGAAAAGTTTATTTTAATTTTTGTCTTTTAATCCCATTGATCCAGATTCTTTCATTCTTGCCCCAATATCTCAACAGCATATTCTGTTTTCCTTACTTTATACATGTTACTCTTTTTTCTAATGTTATCTTTAACTACTGAAAACAATATTTTTATGTTATCTGAAGAAAATCACAATGCATGATCTGATTATAAATGTATAAATAATATATATCCTATTGGTTGCTATTTTTATCATTTCTGGCATTATGAAAAATAATACACCATCGCCTTCATCTCTCCAATTTCTTTGAACTTTTATCAAAAAAATCAGTTAATCACATATATGTTTCAATACTTGTTATTTATTCAGTTCCATTAATCTATTTTCCAATCTTTATTCAAAAACAATCATTTTACCACTGTGTTATAATGTCTTAAGTTCCTATGTGATCAGTATTTTGTTCATACAGTCTTTACATGCCAATGCCTTCGAGAGTTGTACCTACTTTACCTTATAGCAGATTCAGTGTTTCTATTTTAGTACTTAGACTTTGACCCATTTGGCTGTAGATTAGTGAGTGGTGACAGATGTGGGTCTAATTTTAATCTTCAGCATATAGAAAGCCAGTTTTTCTAGCACCATTTTTACAGAGGCTATCTTTCCTCCAGTGAAGGTGTTTGGCACCTTTGTCAAAGATAAGATGGTTGCGTATGCTTGGAGTTCTTTCTGCATCTTCTAATCAATAACTGGAATCTCATCTTAATAAAAAGCTTTGTGCAGCAAGAGAAACCACCAGCAAAGTGCAGGAAAAATACACAGTGTGGGAAAAATTTTGACCTCAGACAAAAGACTACTGTCTAGAATATATAAATTAAAAAAAAAAATCAGAGACACCCAAAAATTTAAAGACTAAATCCAAAAATAGGCATTTGTAATGAACAGAGACTTCCTAAATGAAGAAATAAAAATGGCAAATAAATATAAAAGTTCTGCATCACTGGTCATTTGAGAGATGCAAATTAAGATGATACAATTCTATCTTATGGTAGCTACTGTTGATGTCTGGTTGTTTGGTTGTGAAGTGCTGTGTTGCCTGCATTGTTCTGTTCTGATTTGCTTTGTTCTGTTCTTTTTGGTTTTATTCTCTTTAAAATAAAAAAACAATTGCATCTTATTCCATAAAGAATGGCTTCTACCAAGAAATCAACCAATAACAAATGCTGCTGGCCCTGAAGCGGAAAAACCACCCTTCTCCACTGTTAGTGGGAGTGTAAACTGGTGCAACCACTGTGGAAAGCAGTGTGGAGATTCCTCTAAAATCTAACGCCAGAGGTTTCATTTGATCCAATTATTCCCCTTCTTGGTCTCTTCCTCTCCCGCCCTAAATTAAAAGCATCATGCCCCAACAATATATGCATGACTGTGTTTGTAGCATAACACTTTATAACAGCTCATCTTGGAAACAGGCCAAATGCCCATCAACCTAAGAATGAATAAAGAAGATGTGCTTTTATGCAATGGAATACTACTCTTCTGTGAAGAAGGATAAGCTTAAACCATTTCTAGGTAAACAGATGCACCTTGAGACCATACTGTTAGATCACAACATGGCACAGCTTTCTGTTGCTATTTTTTTACACTAGTTTACTTTATTTCTCTCAGTTTGATGCTAGTGTTACACATTCTATGTTTTCCTTTTAAATATATTGCAACCCTCACACTGTATTGTTAGCCTTTCCATTTTTATTTAAACATTTAATAGTCTTTTATATATTTGAATAAAAGTAATTTTATATGTTTACTTTCATGGTTACAGTTTAGCTGCTCTGTGTTACATTTGAACAGCCACTTTTCATTCTGATTCTTCCTTGGTTAATATTTCCTGGACCGTCAGTCTGCCACTGCTGAATTCTTTTACCTTTTGTGTAATGGGATATGCCTCTATTGTGCATTTATTTTGGCTATGTGTTTTCATTGAATATTGACGTAATTTGGCAGGCTTTTCGCTGGTTTCTTCCGGTGCTTTAAAGGTGGTTCGCATCTGTTCTGTCATCTGCATTATTTAAGTCATCTTTGTTGCACTGTGATATGTCATTTCTTCCGTAGTTTTCTTTAGCATTTCCCTTTTATCTTTGGTTTAAGCAATTAGATTATGATTTGGTGAGTCTCTTTGTCTGTGTCTCTACTTAACTGTTTGAACATATGGACTACAGTTGTAATAACAGTTTAATTTCCTTGCCTGCTAATTTTAATATCTGGTTTTGTTCTGAAGTGCTTTCAATTGGTTAATTTTTCTCCTTATTACATATCCTATATTCCTATGTCTTGGAAATCCTGACAGTGTCTAATTGGATACCAAACATTTTGAACCTTACTCTGTAAGATTATAGATATATTTGTATTCTCATAGATTATATCTGAGTTTTGTTCTGCAACACAAGTAAGTTATATGAGAGCAGCCTAATTCTTTTGGTTCTTGCCTTTAAGTTTTGTGAAGAGGGACCAGGTCTGTGTATTGTTTAGGTCTAACTTTCCCCAGTTACTGAAGCAAGACTGTTCTCAGCACTGTAACCAGGGCCCCATGAATGATGAATGTTACCGGTTTGATTGCTGGGACCAGCCTGTCTCATGATTGAGTTCCAGAAAGCTTTCTGTGATTTGGGGTGGTTCTTTATTTGGTCTTGTCTCTTTTTGTCACTCAACTGTGATAATCAATCTACATGATCAAGAAATGAGCTCGTCAGGTAGCCAGCACTCTCCCTGTGCCTCCCACTCTTGCCCAGTGGTCTGTCTTGTAAGCTTTACCACTTTGGTTCCTCTGGACCCTTAGCTTTGTCTCTTCAGCTTAGAATCAGCAAGACTTTTTTTTAGGTCTCCTTTTCTGAATCACCATGTGGAACTTGTAAGGAGTAAACTGAAGCCAGGTTAGGATCATACTCACTTGTTTCCCATCTCCCAAGGACCACTGTTCTCTCATGGTTAGTGTCATGAACTTCTTTCTTTCTTTTTTTCCCTCTCTTTTATTTCAGCACAAATACAAATGTGTTCAATGTTTTTGTATTTTGGCTAGAGTTGAATTATTAGATTTTTCTTTTATAGGCTGGAGAACAACAGCCATCACTAACCAGCCCAGGGAGAGTACTATTTTATTTTATTTTAGATGTTTAATTTTTTTCAGTTGTTTGAGACAGGGTCTCATTATGTACTTTAGGATGGACATGAAATCACTGCATAGCTCAAGCTGTCCTTGAATTCATGGTGACCCTCCTCCCTCAGTGTTCTGAGTGTTAGGATTACAGGTCCTTACCACGGCATTTGGCTAGTCAAAGTACCAAATTCCTCAAAGCACAAATTGAGAAAACACATAAATATAAGCCTAAAAATTTCTCATTGTTTAAAAGAAAATTCAAAACCATTTTGAGCATTTCACCGATAAGTATGCCACATCCCAAGAGGAATTCCATAACCCACTTACCTTTTGAAAGTTCTCTGTCTCACTGGGACCCCAGGATACTCCTTCCTGCCTGGGAGATTCTTTGTCTATACACTAAACTTTTCTCCCCTCTCTTTTCCTATTTCTATAGTTTGTTATTTCTGCCTTTCTAACATAAATCGACAGAGTTTTCAATTTTCCTTCAAATTCCTCTCTGCCCACTTTAGACATGTATATCTGTATCTTAGTTACTTTTATAGTTGCTGAGACAAAATACTCAACAATCAAAAGCTAAAGAAGGAAAGGTTTATTTGGATCACAGTTTATTGATGTGTCAGTTCATAGTGAAGACAGTTTACCCAGCACGGGGTGGCATGGAAGAGGTGCATTGCAGAGGAGAAACAGCCCATGACAAGCAGTAGAAGTAGCAGCAGCCTGCTTCTCCCTTCTGTCTCTTTCCAGTTGCTCTCCAGGGTGGACCTTCCTGTTATCCACACTGAGAACTATGCTGAACAGATCAGTGCACTGATTCAGTAATCACACACTCTCAATACCAGCATCACACAATTTAACCCCAGCATCACACACTCTAGATCCAACCACTTCTCCAGACTCCCAGCTATGAATGCATGAGGCTTTGGGGGAAACATCTAGGCATGAGCCATAACAGTCTGCCTCCAAACAAGGTAAAACTTGGACATTTTTGGTAGTGTGCTGTGTGTACATTTATGTGCTTTTGAGTGAAAGAGAAGATTGGGAACATAAAATTTTATATTTTTATATATTTGTCACAGATCCTCAACCAAGAAGAGTAATACACTTAATTAATTATTCTCATACTCAGAAACCACTTTCCAGGTGCTAGTTAGTGGATCAGTAAGGTCTCTTCCAGTCTTACCAATCTGTAGGTTGGATTGGATAGATTCTTCTCCTATGTGAATCGAAGAGCACTTTTAGCAGACTGGTAATTTGGAATGACAAAAAATATATTTGGGTCATATAAGAAAATGGAAAAATGGAAATTCCATTAAAAAATGTAAATAAAACAACACTGATATTACATTTTACTCCAGAAAGAATGGCTATTATTAAAAACTCAAGAAACAACAAATGCTGAGGAGATCGTAGGAAAAAAAAAGAAACCTATGTTGTTTGTAGTAATGTAAACTAGAACATTAACTATGGAAATCAGTATGGAGATTCTTCAAAAACTAAAAATAGAAATCTTATTTGATCCAGTGATATCTGTTCCCAAAAGATTTAAAGGTACACGATATTACAGTGATACAGACATCCCCATGTTTACTGCAGTACAACTCATGGTAGCTAAATCTTGGAGCACCTTGTGACAGTGCCTATCAATAGAGAAACTGATAAGGTAAATATGAATATGCGCACAGTGGAGGACTGCTGTTTCACCACGAAGGATTAGTGTGAGTCATTTGCAGGAAAATGGATGCACCTTGATACCATAATGCTAAGTAAGATAAAGCAGACACAGATTAAATATCACAAGGTTTCTCATATCAGAAACCCCAAATATAAATAAGTAAAACAGCAAAATAGAAGGTAGATAATACAAAACCAGGAGATGGAATTTGTTGGAGACAGGAAGGGAATCTGCAAATAGGAGATGAGAATGAAAGGAAGAGGAGGGGAAGTAAAAAGGACCAAGATGCAGTACATATATGTAACAGTTCCCCACAGTATCTATATTATTGTCCGTCACAAGCGTGTGCTGATATAGAAAGCAAGGCGTGAGGACCGCTGAGGAAGTGCTACTTACCATCTCCCGGGAACGCTCTGCCTGGAAGAAGCGCACCTGTATTCAGGTCACTGCAACCCTCTGGCTTAAATACTAGCCAGAGTCAGTCAAGGAGCGCTTAACACTGCACCTTCCTGGCAGCCTGAAACAACTGACCCTTGCTTGATCTCTGTCACTGCTCTAAGCAAGCACAAAAGCTCACTTAGAGAGGAAGCCTTTGCTCAGAGACGTACCAAGCAAGGGCAACAGGCCTTGTACTGTTGTACTGACAGCTAGCTCACAGAATTTCCTGTGGCTATAAGCACCCTGCTCTGTCTTTCCTACAAAAAGTGTCTTCAAACTAGACATAGTAAAACAATGTTGAGTGAATTTAAATTCAGACTGAGGAAGGAGAAATATTATGCATGATAAGATAGCATTTAAATATTTTAAATTCATGTCTTTAGGCAGAAACAAACAGTCCCAGTTTAGGTTAAGAATTGAATCACTGATTTTATAAACATTTATTGAGAGCCTACCAAGCGGCAGCACTGCTCAGAATGTTGGTTCATACAGTACAGAGTAAAGTGAATCAGAATCCTGCCGCACAGCGCTTTGCTATGTGATCACTAATGCAGAAGCATTATTTTTATCCTTTCAAATGTTATAGGGAACAAGAAACTGCTAGATGACTGCAGATGCCAAATTCCTCCTTAATGTTCACAAGGAAATAGCAGCAGCAGGATTCAGAAACTCTATGACAAACCTGGGTAAAATTAGAAAGTATATTTGAGTTCTTTAAGAAGAAAAAAAAAAACTACTTGCCACATGCTCCTTTAGAGCATCTGTATTTAACAGCTTGGCTTTATTTTGCCATTGGCTTATTAGATAAACAAGGGAATTCTATGTGTAAAGTACATGTTGATTTCAACAATATATGTCACAGTGTTTGCATAACAATTTAAGTATCGATTAGAAGGATAAAATATGCTTAAAGAATCTAGTTCTGATAGATTGGTTACAAGTTGGAAAAGATTTAAAATTTTCAGTTGCTATCAGCCTGTCTTCTCTCATCTAATAGGAACTTATGGCTAAACGAAAGAAAAAGATAATGGTGAATATACACATGGATATAAAGGAAAATAAAAATATTTACTTCACTATATTTCTGTGAGCATTCAGAGTGCAGGTACTCATTATGTAATAAAAAATAAATATCACTTTGTGGCTTTACTTCTTGGCTCAAAATATTCTGTTCCTGAGTATATGGTTAAATATCACTACTCATGAAGCAAAACGCAAGTATACTATAATTTGATCTTGGGTAATATGTACTGTTGCATCAGTTTAAAAAACTCATTTAGAACTGCTTTCCATATATTGTATTGTATTGTATGAAATTACTTAAATTGTAAAATTAGGTATACATACACTTTAGCACAGAGATAATTTATTAACACTTAATCAGTAACATGTCTATCAATGAAAGTTCAAATACATAAACAGCTCATTATTTTTATATCTTTATTTCTCAAAAGCTAAAATGGGGATATACTTAAGCATGTTATCATAATCTAAATCTGAGATTTATCTTTATTGTGAACATTAGCACTAGAATGAGGTCCTTCTATATATATATATATTCCAACATATATTGAAATAGGAAAAAATAATGATTTTTGGAGAGAGTTATATAAATTACAGTACATCTGTACAATGGAATCATATGCAACCACAAGCAATAGTGAAGTAGAGGCACAATGGCATGAAGAGATCTCAAGACAACCAAGAAAAAATGATTAGAATGCTACAGTGCACTCACAGTAGAATTAAGAAGCAGAAGGCCCAGGACATACATCTGTGCATGCACACATGTCCACACTCTGAGGTACAGGCACAGGGGCTAGAAGATGGCACTTATTCAACAGTGGTTGCATCTGTTGTTCAAACAGCACGTCACTATGGGAGAAGTGAACAGGACATTTATATTTTGTTCTGATTACTTTAATATCAATCAAGTCTTCTAAACAGAACTACATGCATTTGTTTCTAGAATCAAATAATGATTAAAATAATGCTGATATTATTTATATGGATTTATTTATTTATTTTATAGGGATGTAATGTAAAAATTGCCCATACTCAGAATTATTGAATTATTGCCCAAGAAAAGGATTCTCCAACAGGTTTTTTTTTTTTAAAGATAAGTTCTTCCTATGTAGCTCAGGCTAGCCTTGAACTCACTGTAGTCTAGGCTGGACTTGAACTTGTGGCAATTTTTCTGTCCCAGCTTCCCATGTGCTGTATTAGAGGCATGAACCACCACACCTGGCCTATCCAACTGTTCTTGCAGATCACCTGGCTACAAGGAGTAAAACATCAAAGAAAATTCCATGTTTTTTTTAATTTCCATTTTTGTTTAAAAAGTCTAATGAAATAATATTCTCATAATTAGATTTTGTATTGAAAAGTCTAATTTGCCCATATAAAGAATCAATTTTAACGTTTGTAATTAATTTTCTTTTAACAATAAAGCAAATATAGTTGCCATGACTTTTTGCAATAGTTTCACAGGAAATGATCAAAACCAACTACATCTATATTTTTGGGGAGGGTTTGAGACAGAGTCTTGTTGTATAGTTCAGACTAGTATTGCACTCACTGTATAGCCAAGGTTGTCCTCAAACTTGCAGTGATCTTCCTGCCTCAGCCACCCACTTGCTGGGATTACAGGTGTGACCATGTCTAGCTAAACTAACAATATAAAAGGGTGTGATTTATTAACTTTATTTTACATAATGACTTAAATTTGCCTAGATTAATTCTTAAAACAGTAAGCGCCCATCTTCCCCTTTGACATTTACCAAAAGCGTTTGGGTCCTGATGTTGATTATGATCATGAAGTTCTCTTTCACCCTGTACTCCTCAGCTTTTTCTGCTTTTATTTCACTTCCTATCCCTTCATTTCCTCTTGTTCCTCTTTCCTCTTCAAATGTCATTTCTTTTACTCACTCAGTTACCAAATCAGAATATCTCAGGTCAACTATTATAACTCATATTAACTGAATCAGTTTGCATAAAAAATAAATAAAGCATTCCAGGGAAATCTTTGGTCAGACCACCTTCAAGTACAGTGTTCCTAGTGGTTTCTTAACTATTAACTCTTTCCATCTTTGACCCATAAAATTTCAGACTTTGCTGGGTGAAAAATAGCAGTTCTGATGCCAATACATTGTTCCATTTGAATTTAGACCTACTCCAGAGAACTGATTGATCTTTTCATAGGGCAATATTTCTGATGCTGTTGGTATAAAAAATGTCATCCCCTCCTGCTAAAGGAACTGTATCTTCTGGACAGGTCATAATGTATCTATCTTGTTAAGTTATATCTTTGTCTCAAGAGTATATCCTTTTGGCCATAGGTCACTTAAAGTACTTATTTTGTAAATTGTGACTATTTTATACTCTTAGAGGTGTCAGAGTACTTCATTCTTTTTACTTTCTAGATTTTTCACTAAAGAAGATTTTATAAATAAGTCGTAAGTCACCTTCTTTGTCTTACACTGAATCAGGGCTGCATTGTTCGACTTCCGAGCAATGGTTAACCACCACACAGCTTTCTTCATCTTGCCTATATTAAAGAAATATATCAATATTTTTAAGGAATAATGTATGACATTCCAGTTGCAATTCCTGGGTGGCCATCCATACTTGGCAAAGGCCTCTGTCTTCTGTTTAGTGGGTAGGAGGATGGGGCCTTTCCATTTTCAGCATTCATGCCAACATTCTTTGTCTGTCTGGAACATCCTTACTATGAGCTCAAAGTTAGAACAGAGTCAGTTTGGATTGGAGCCTGACTGCTACTCAACTTTAGTTCAGTTCCATGGTAACCATGTGTATATCTAAAATTTTTACTCATATTAGTTCATGAAAAAAGAAAACCATGCCATGCTTTGACCCTGAATACAACTTTGCCCTTTAACAGAAAGAGTTGGCAAAGAGTTTGGCAAAAAAGAGTTAAGCATGGCTGATTTTAAGCTTTCAACAATCTCATGTAACATCACAATGTAAATGGAATTAGAAGAGATTGGTGCTTTATGCATAAATAAAAATATATTGAGAGTCTACTATCTCCTAGGTATTGTTCTTGGTGATGAGAAGAGAGCTGAGGGAAAGATAGGCAAAGACTTTTGGCCTCATAGAGCACACATTCTTTTTTTCTTTAGCCTTTTTCTTTTAAAGAGAATAAAACAAAACAAAATGAAGCAAATCAGAACAGAACAATGCAAGCAACACAGGACTTCAAAACAAGACACAGGACATCAGCAGTGGCTGCCATAATGTTTCTCATTTTCTTTGAAATAGTTGAGCATCCCTTCACACACAGTAATATCAAACATAACAAAATAGTATAAAACCATTCAAAAGAATGAATATATTACAGGACTTCTAAACCAGATAACAGGAAATGAACAATGGTTACTATAATATCTCGTTTTCTTCAAAAAAGTTGTCCATATTATCATATATAATAAAATCAAATAAAACACAACAAAACAGAACCAATCAAAACAAAAGAATAAACGCACGATAGGACTTCAAAACAAGATGACAGGAAATCAGCAATGGCTACCACGGTGTCTTGTTTCCTTCAAAATAGTTGTTCATACCATCACACATAATAAAATCAAACAGAACAAAATAGAATAAAACCAATCAAACAAACAAATGAAAGCATTATAAGACTTCAAAGCAAGATAATAGGAAACCAACCACGATTACCATAATATATCCCATTATGTTCAAAATAGCTGCCTCTACCATCAGATAGAGTAAAATCTAACACAACAAGACAGAAAAAAGCCAAACCTAACAAAATAGTGAAAATAGTACAAGAGTTCCAGATAAGACTTGTAAGCATGGTCATCTTTATCTCTCTCTAGAATATCCTGTAGCACTCTCTGTAGGGTTGGTTTGGTAGTCATGAATTTCTTCAGTTGCTCTTTATTGTGGAAGTATCATATGTTTCCATCAATTTTGAAAGACAGTTTTGCAGAGTAGATCAATCTGGGTTGGAAGTTGTTTTCTTTCAGGGTCTGAAACACTTCACTTCAAATTCTTATTGACTTGATGGTTTGTGTTGACAAGTCTGCTGTAGTTCTGACTGGTTTTCCTGTATAGTTGATCTGTCTCTTTTCTCTAACAGCTTTTAATATTCTGTTATTATGCTGCATTTCTGGGCTCTTGATTATTATATGTCTGGGTGTAGATTTAATTTTGGTTATGGCTAGTCGGAGTTCTATAAGCCTAGCTTATCTGTACGCTAGACCTTTTTGTCATGTTTGGGAAGTTTTCTGCTATTGCTTCTGTAAATAGCCTTTTAATTTCATTTGTGTTGACCCCTGCTTCTTCACCTACACATATCACTCTTGAATTATGCTTCTTCGCACCATCTTGCAGCCACTGAATTATTTCCTGATTCCTTGTTATTTTTAAGAGATCTTTCCTTTCATGTTTGCTAGCTACAATCCTGCCTTCAAGTTTTGAAAGTCTATCTTCAGTCTCTTTCAAGTCTCTTCAAGTTTGCTGGCTTTTGACTGACTTTTTAATTTCTTGGATATCCCTTTGAATCTGTTTCATGCATTGTAATTCCTTTCTATATTGTTCATTCAAAGTTTCCATCATTTTCTTATGCTCCTCTTTTTTTTTTTATCTAAGTCTTCTTTAGATATGCTGAGCAATTCTTTCACTCTGGTTGTGAATTCTTCTTTTACCTGAGACATTATTTCTGATTTGACTGCTTTTACAATCTCATGAAGTCTTTCTTTACTCAGTTGCTATCCTGCCAAAGATTTCAGATGTGTCGCTTCCGTTTTCTTTCATGACTGTATCTCCTAGATTCGTTCTGTGGGGGCTGGAGGTCTGAGATTGCCATTTTCTCCTTTGTCTTGACGTTCTCCTGGGTTCCTCCCAACAAGCTGGTTGTGGGGTCCTATGCACTTCCCATGTTGGCTGCCTCTCCACAGTGTAGAGGAATATGACAGGCACCTGGGTTCCTCTGACCCCAGATTTACAGGAAGGTAGCAGGGCATGGGGAGGGTGCCTCCAGACTTGTGCAGCTACAATGGGGCTTCCCCTATGACCAAACACGCATGGAGGCAGGGATGCTTCTCTCCATCGGTGTGTCTACACTGGGACTCCTGCAATAGTGGCAGGCACACAAGAGTGTGTCTGTCTGATTCTCCTGGTGAGTGATGCCTGCCTGAAAGAAGCAAAGGTCTCCAATGGTGGCCTACAGGTGCATAGGGCTTAACTGGCTGTGTGTCCCTGCTGCTGCTGTCTGTCCGCAGGAAGCAGCCTTCTGGTAGTGGCAGCCAGTAGACACAGGCAGATCCACCTGGCTCTCTCTATCCACACTGGCTGCCTGCAGGAAGGAGCCTTGTGGTGTTGGTGGCCGGCAGGCATAGGTGGATTTTTAAAGCACACGTTCATGTCCACTGAGAACCTACCTGTGGTGTGTCAGAAGGCCACAATGTTTTCTAATGATTTTCTTTGACTGTGTATATGCCAATGCCCAGTTATTAATCATGACATTGCAGAGATAACTGTAAATTACCAAAGGTATTTATGGATTTGAAAATGCAGTGATTAAAATTAATATAGGCATAAATATGAAAGAAAATAAAATATTTTAAAACACTTGGTAAGTTATGTCATAGTAGAAACTTCTTAGAATTTTCCTACGATGTCAAATGTTCTAACTTGAAGCACAACCAGAGAATGGGTTGGCATGGAAAGTAAAGGCTCATAGCTTAGATTTGGAATTCTTTTTAAAAAATGAAAATTCTTGGGTGTTACTTGAGATTGTTACCAGAGTTCTGTGAAATACAATTATCAGTATTGTCTGGATATATCATCTGAGATTTTCTTCTGAACTAGCTGTTTGAATGATACTCTGATGGAAATGGTTTTTTGTAATATTTGTACAATTTGGCCATAGAGACAATACTCCAAAAGTCAAATTCCAGTCAGAAGGGAAAAAAAAAAGAAAGTTAGCAAGCATGTGCTTGTTAATGCCCAATGGAAGCTGACCTCAACTGCATATTCCAAGTGCACTGGCTCAAAAGACAAATTACTATTTAGCAACTGTGTATGGCTAGTTGATCAATGTAAAAGAAATCTGTAAGCATATCAGAATGAAAAAAAATTCCCAATGAAATCTCTCAGAAACTCATCAGAAGGTTGGTTAGTAAAACACAACAGTGGTTACATTCTCAGTAAGGTTAGCAATTTTCCTTTAGTGTCTCTAGGCTAGTAACAGATCATGTGGTTCTGCTTAATGTGTAGTAACTTTTCTAGGCTCTAAGTGGAATGCTTCTCTGTGTGCAAGTTTTTGCAGATATGATACCTGATCCGTTACTATA
The DNA here is from genome assembly GCA_004027455.1 of Hydrochoerus hydrochaeris. Classification (NCBI taxonomy): domain Eukaryota; kingdom Metazoa; phylum Chordata; class Mammalia; order Rodentia; family Hydrochaeridae; genus Hydrochoerus; species Hydrochoerus hydrochaeris. Next base: position 45,872 of record PVLA01008691.1, read on the forward strand.
CCGGACATACACATATTACCTCTTAACCATACAGAGCATTAGAGGAAGAAGAAAATGTGGAATCGGTCATGTCTACACAGCAGTATATCAGGCTATATTATTTGATAAATAGAAATTTGGGTCACACTAGACAGGAAAAATGCTATTATTTATAACAAGTAAGATTTCTGCTTGATACTCTAAAGGATTTTGACAAATCTTGTGAAAGTATATTTGTCAGCTTCTTGAGAACTACCTGCCAGTATAAAAGAATTCCACTGTCTAAAATAGACATGCTCTTTAATATCCAATTTAAGTGTTGGCCAAAGACCAGGACAGGATAGCACTGCTGCAGAACAGAGGCTGTAACAAAGTATCATCAGCTTCACAAAAAAGGTCAATATGAAAGAAGCATTAAGAATTCCATGAAATGGCCCATGAAACGTGTTTAATCTGCTAAGCACCTCATAAAGCAGACTTGATGGACCAGATATTGAATAAACATAAGAAATAACCCTACGTAAAACAGATATATAAAATCATAAAAATTAGGCACAATTGTATGTCAATGGATTTAAGAGCATGAATCATTTTTTTGTGAAATAATGAAATGCTCAAATTGATGCAAGAAGAAACCACAAATTTAACCAATAGACAAATTTAAATGTGGTAAAAAGCATTATGTTCAGATAGTAAAGGCCTAGGAATTATTATAGGTAAATACTCTCAAAATGTCAGAGATAGCTGAGTACATTGTAATCTCCTCTATCTAGGAGCCTGAGGCAGGGTGGTTACAATTTTGAGTCAAGTCTGGGAAATTTAGCTAGAATCTGTCTCAATTTGAAGAAAGAAATTAGGAAGAAGAAAGAAAGGTTTTTATAAAGGCTGGGATGCACCTCAGTATAATTCACACTGCCTAGGGTCACGCCCTTGGTTCAATCCTCAATACTGAAGGAAAAAAAAAGTAAAAACTCCATAATCGTTTCTGTTTCTTTTGAAATACTTTCCTGTAAATTAAATTAATATACTAAACTGTCAAAATTAATATACTAAACTGTCAAAATGTTCAGTTATTTGTCTATGTATTACCTTTGGTCCTTAAACTACATAAGAAAGCAAAATTATGTGTACATTGCAAGTAATACAGATATACAAAATTTTAACTTATTATCTGATAAAAACCCACAAAGTATTAACAACACAATTCATCATAATTAAGTAAATTTTACTTTGGAAATGCAAAGCCAGTTAAATAAGAATAGCTCACACTGTAACACTGTATATATATATATATATACTGGGGTGACATTGTATATATACTGTTACATATACAGAAATCATTTAAAAGACTCAAAACTTATTTATATGAAAATTCATAGAAAGAAAGAATAGATAGTAATTTTTTAACCTGATAAAAATTGTTACTTGAAAATCCCAAGCAAAGACATGAGGAATTTTGGATATATTATTTTTAATACTTAGAAGATAGGAATTCTTAGTGCTGCCTCTGTGGAACAATGTATTGGGCAGGTTGTGATAAAGGTAGTATGATAAAATGAATTAGACAAGTATTATTTCCAGATAATTGTCTAGAAAAGGGATAACCAGGAAAGATTTTAAAATTATTAAGACTTCAGCAAGATTTCTGCACTGAAAAGTGTATACTGTCTTCCTACCTCCGCCAACAAATACAGTGTAATAACACAAGGACAACAAATGTTCTGGAATGAATCTAACCCAATTGGATCAAAGGATACACTGAGAAAACCTGGGTAAATAGAGAATTACATTGTTCATAAATTGGTCATCATTCAGGAAAAATGAATGCTCTTTGGAAGTAGGAAAAATTAAAAAAAAAACATTTTGCAAGAACCTAAGCAATAAAAAATCTGGAATTTATCATATCAAAGTGCCTCATTTGCCAGGTGCGGTGGCACACACCTGTACTACCAGCCCTCAGAAGACTGAAGCAAGAGAATTTGAGGGCAGCCTGGGCTACAAACTGAACCCAAACCAGCTTGAGTGATATAGCGAGAACTTGTCTCAACAAAACAAAACAAAACAAAACAAAATACAAAAAAACATGCCCCTTTACAACATAAAAACTGAAGATAAATGATACAAAATCATTATAATACAGGTAATACAATGAATTGATAGCAATAAAATATTCTTCAATAAACAGTTAAAAGACAGCAACTAAATAGAAATATAGTGAAATAAGAAGAAGCAATCTTAAAAGATAACAGAGTGACAAGCATATGAAAGACTTTCAAGTTAAGTTTATGCTATCTTTAATAATCTATTACAGTTATTAATTTAAAATTAATGTTTAGTCAGAAACTAGTATGTTTAACTAGTATCAATGGCATACTACTTTTCACTTATTAACAAAATTACAAAATCTGACATAATTTATGTTAAAGCTATTAGGTATTAGTTTTCAAACATTTCTGTGCATTATAATCACTCAGAATTTTAAAAAATCAATAGTGGCTAGGTTTATCATTCTGATTTAATTGCTATGGACTTTCAAAAATATATGATTTACCATTAAGTAGAGATACATGTGGGATGTTACATAATTTCAAATATTCAGAGGAATGTTAGGTAGAAGATGAGATTGTGACTCTAAATGGAAGACTTCTACTAATAAAAAAAGCTCCAAAAGCTATCATGATTAGAAAAATGAACAGTAGCATGAAGGACAGAAAAGAGTTGCTTTTCTGTGTGAGGAATGCACACCACGAAAGCACAAACTGAATACCAAAATTGATGGGATTTATAGGGAAAGCAATCAAATTGATAGATGGAATAGACCAGTCTAAAGTAAGCCTTGTAAAGATGCTACCTGAGAAGTTGGTGTGGACCACGCTGACTCTTCCTTTTTATCACCTCCCGTCTTCTGCCCCTTCTTCCTCCTGATTCTACTTTTTACTGACTCAGGTGTTTCTCTTGTAGGGGACAAGAAAAAGAATAACTCATAAGATTTTGATGTTAAACTATCTAATCGGTCTCCAGTTAAGAGGTCAGATGAAAAATAGGGATCTTACACCAAACAAGATAGTTCACATCTTGGAATAGGGTAAGAAATTTCTCCTACCTTTACAGGTACACCGGTGTCAGTCCACTTGGGTAGGTATAATAAAGTGCTATTATGTTGGATGCCTATCTTTCAAGCCACTGAAATTTATTCCTTATAGCTGTAGAATTTGAACAGTACAGACCCAGATTCCAGCATGTCAGATACAAGTTGAGGGTGCTCTGAGTCGTAAATGGCACCGGTTATGCTTCTTCTGAAGAAGGTACCAAACATCCTTGGGCCTCTTATGCGGTCCGTTCAAAAAGGTGGAGTTCTTATTATCTCCGCTGAAAGGTTTCACATTTTAACACCATTTTACTAGGGATTAGGTTTAAACATTTGAATTTTGAAGGGACATAAGGGTTTAACTCACGGCGACTGGGTTTACGCATCCCAGATCAGACCTCTTCAGCTGAGCGATTCTTTGGTTCTTTAGAGGCTTGGCAAATCTGAGCCAGCACCATAGGAGCCTAAGATTAGGCAACGTGTACTCAAACAGTTCTATATTTATGATGCTTAAATTGTTTACTAGGAATAAAGATGATTAAATCCTGAGTCAGTCAAGAATGGAGATTTTCAAAGCAAACAGTCATCAAATAATTCCATTGCATGACATAGGACAGTTAGGGCTAAAGTGCATTGCATCAACCTAAATTATGATGAATTATATTCTTACTAATTAATATTAAATAAAAATTAGATAACATGCTGATACACATAGAAGTATCAGTATGCATTACTAGATGCATGAAACATTGTACATATAAGTTTCCTGTGCAGACTTTGTCCTAGAAAGTTATAGCTATTGGTGGGAGACATAAATTTCTAATCACAAAAAAAAATCAAAATCAAAACAAAAAACAAAACAAAATTCCTCAAACTTTTGAACTAGGCTATTAATAAGTACAGTGGAGAGTGAAGTTAAATTGATTTTTTACTTTCAGTTGTTGTTGTGACTGCATATATTTGATCTCTCTTAACTTCTAATTTTCCTACATCCCTGTTATCCTCATTTATAAAAATGTTCACCTCATGTTATTGGTTAGGTGAAGATGAGAAGGAGTTAGAGGAGGAGGAGTAATTAACGTACATTGTGAGTTACGAGGTAGGTGTTGTGCAAAACGCTCACAAGAAGCTTGATGCCATGGGGCACACTTACAGCCCGAGCCCTGGGGAGGCTGAGGCAGGTGATGTTTGTGTTCAGCATGGGCATTATGGAAGACCCTGTCTCAAAGCAACAGAACTAAATAAAGCACAACGCCTAAACAAATTTTCAACCAGAAGTCTCACAACACTTCCAAATGGTGTTACTGTTAGTTTCCTTTTACAAACAAGGGTAGAGAAATTTTTGTAAGACTAAATAATTTGTTCATGGTCACATGGTATATGACAGAACTGTGATTTGAACCCAGAGCATTTAGCTTTACCTGTGGATGTAGTTGGTCTATTTGAAATTATTTAACAAACTAGGTAAGAAATTTTTTGAAATTCTATATTTTATGTAAAGACAGTTAGGACCAGGTATCTGTCAAGTCAATTTAGTTTTATGTGAAAATTCTCAGTAATACTTAATATATCAATCAAAAGTGAAATAATCCTGAAGTCTAATGTTAAAATACATTCTACATTTAAAATATTTTAACTGAGAATTTGCAACTAATTATACCTAGGCTAAACAAAATTTACCTGTATGCATTTTTTAAAAAGGGCAAGGCATGAATAATAGCTACAAGTGTATCTTTTCAAAAGTTGAGTAATAAATGCTCTCTGAGAATTTTAACATATTCAGCATATGCTATTATCTGGAAGCACTATTAAACTTATATCTGACATGATCTCCTTTTGGAAATATGTTGTAGCAACTTCAAATTATGCTAGGTATTTTAAAGTAATATGATAATTTCTTGAAATTCAAATATTTCTCAAAATTAAATGATATGTCCATCCACTAATTCCAGGCTAGCAAAATTTATTTTATTACTACAATCAGCACCTATAATTTCTATTACTTCTGAAAAGATGGTAACATTTGTTAAGATGGTTTAATTGTAAGTTTTAATAAATGCTCATCTTCCTTTTAATAAGCATTGTTTTTGTTAGTTGAAAATAATCTTATTCAAAATGGTTTCAAACCATTGTGTATTTGTTTGAAACTCGTCTAGTATTTTTTCAACTCTGTTATACAGAAATTTCTAAATTGGGAACATGCTATTCTTAGCATTTGAGGGATATGTATTTCAGATAAGCAATAACTCATTATAGCACTTGAACAAAATTACTAATGCCATCTTCAGTGATGTTCTTATTATATTATACCCCTGGCACCAAAAGCAATAGTTAGGGCTACAATGCAGTATAGGTGCTTGTTCTCAGCCTGATCAAACAAGCTTAATTATGGCCTCCAGATAAAGGTATTGCCATTAAGCCATTGAATTATCACAGATAAGGCTGAGTCTCTGTTACTGTCAGTGATAAATCACAGCCAACAACAGCAAAGGAGTCAGAGCTCACATGGCTAATCCTTGGGAGGTTTTGAATGGGCTGGTTCTACTACTGTTTTGCATCTATTTATATTGCACTCAGAACCTCCAAATGGCCTCTGCTTATCTCCAGCTTTAGATAATTTATTCCTTTTTGTGTGTCACCTAACTGGCTGAAGCAGTTATCAGGAATGAGAAGGTTTAGGAAATTGGATCTACTGAAATGCTAATCCTCCTGCCAATTACTACACAAAAACAAGTTTTCTTCACTGATTTGCTTTTGTTTATTTGATACTGCAAATGTGGATTTTATGATTACAGTTTAGGACAATTGTTTAGCTCCAAAACAAAATAAGCATTTAATTTGACTAGCTTTCTCTTTTCACAAGCATGGCTGGGCAATTTACACTGATTCAAATGGCCAGATGGTTTTCTCTCCATTTGTCACTGACTAAATAGATGTGTAAATATTTATTTTCATAGAGGGTTGATCTTAAAAAGAGAATTTGTTGAAGTCCCCTCCATGGGCGAGCTTCTCCAAGATGCACTCATCCTAATTTAGATTCTTCAGTGTGAAGTAACTTCTATGTGAAACTATTTCACACAGAAATAGGAGGCTTGTCTTGGAATTTCATTAAGATGAAATTTTTTTTCATCCTTTACTGCTGTCCAGGTTTTATGAAATCTTAATTCTGAAAATTTTATGAGGTTGTTTGATGAGTAGTTAGATGTATTAATTTTCAGTGATATGAAACAATCCTAAATGAGTAACTACCAAACCCATAAAATTCTCATGTGCTTATTAGCATAGTATAATGAACATTTGAAATGGAAGATTAGATTATCCTTTTAAACAGGCAAATTAAACTCATGCCAACCTATGTTTGGCTATTTTTTTTTCTCAATAAGATTTCTAAGGCTTTAAGTTCTGGAAGGGATGAAGTCACCCAATTGTCATGATTGATCACCAATTATTCCGGTCTTCTTGTGTTGACTATTGATGGCAGTTATCTAGATAGTAATCTTCAGAGAGATAATGGAAGCCACAAAATTAATTCAACCTTAAGATTCCATTACACTTAATGTCACCTATTAGAACATTTGATATTTTTAATCCTAGTTAAAGGCTTTCTCTCTAGCAATATCTGATGGCAGAAATGATGGAAAAGAAAAATATCTGACTTCATAACTTCTACAATTATTCTTCCTCTGAGTATATTTCAGTGTAAAATACTTATGTAAGTGCCTTCTCAAATGGCTCTTTGATTCTTCTATAGAAATATTATTGAGGTGTCTGTATTTTAACTTGAAAGTGAAATACTGAAAAGACTTAGTCTCTCATAGATGAAAAACTATTCTGTTAAATAACTTCTTTACTTTAAATGTTAATTTAGAAAACATTTAAAAATTTTTCATATTAGGTGTCATAATTAATAATATGGGTTATTAGAGTCATACTATTTCAATAAATATATAAAGCTGAATGTTATGTGAGATTAAGTCACTAACCAAGTGATATGTTTATTCTATATTATCAGTAGGGATATTCTTTTTAGGACAAAATATTTGCTTTATTTCTCTCCTATTTAACATATACTTTTATACATCAGTTCCAAATGTCTCAGATGTCAATCTATTCTTACTATAAAATTTACACTTAGGTTACTGATATCCAGGACTACAGTAGTATAATTCATGTCCTAACTGTAAATGTACAGCAATGATTAAGTAGTACCTAGCTTATTTACAATATTTCAACAAGAAAAGCAAAAGCATTCCTCATTTTATAGCAAAGGTAACCTTAGTAGGTATGAGCATAAAGTCAGAATTATTTTAATATTAGAAGTAACAATACCTGTTACTTTATTCAGCTTTGATATACTATAATTTGAAATTAAAGTATTAGGGATTTGGGTGTGTGTGCCTTTATCTCGATCTAGTCAACTCTTTTCCAACATTAGAAAATGCTTCTAGTAATTTCTAGAATCATGAATCTTAACTAAATTATCTATATCACAGTGGTGGCAGACATCATTCCCCTTACTGAACATAGAAAACAAAATAAACTTTTAAAAATAGAGAATGATCTGCTTTTCGGTTGGTAGTAATGCTTACTTTTAGGGTAAAATTAAGAGAAATATGCTAAAATGAATTACGTGTATGAGAACCACAGAATCCTACTTTGCATTTCTTTTTATTTGTTATTTGTAACATCATTTCTGATACCACGTCTGCTCTGAATCATCACCATCTCTTTCTTTGCCTCTGACATTAAACTGTTTTGTTTTCAATCCTCCCCCCGCCCCAGGCCCTTTCCTCTGCCTTTCTATCCCCAGCCATGGGCTGCTCAGACTGCCCGCCCGGTCAGCATTTCCTGCAGGGCCATGTGGCCACAACCACTCAAAATGCTCTAACTGTGGGATTTGTCCTCTAAGTATTAGCATACTCTTAAGTAACTGGAATAAAAATTGACCTTTTTATAAGAAAACTAAGCATATATCGTTTTAAAAATTATTTTTTGAAAGGATATGTTCCTCTCATGACCGCTAGAAAAATCAAGAAAAGGCCACCGAACCAGCCTTAGACAAATCTCTTTTAGATAAGAAATAGTGAAAGACCAAGGGAAGAAAAGGAGAGGGGAGGGAAAGAGACAAGAGACTGGTCTATGAGGAAAAGCTCAAATGTAAATATTTTGCTTCACTTGACCAAGATAAATGAGATACTGATCACTAAATAACACAATGACTTCATGACAAATACTCTCTGCATCAAAATGGATCAGTGGGAGGACTGTTAAAGGCTCTTTACTGTTCCTCCACTTTCACAAATTCCGTGTGAATTACACAACTTAGAATTGGCTATCATCCTGTATTATCACTCTTGGATTCTTTCAGATATACAAATTTTGCTTGGGCATACAAATATCGATATTCTTAAGGGTAAGAACGTATCTTACAATTCTTTTATATGCATTCATCGAACTAAGAATAATACTTGTCTCATAGCTTCACAATCAATCCAGAGCTGGGGAATGATTGAGAGGGAGTGATCAGAGCTGAGGATTAGCACGCAGCTGCCCACAACGTATTTCAAAGGGTTCACTCAAGAATGATGTGTTTTGAAATTCTATATAGTTTATACTGTCTTGTTTTTATAGTTTTGTTTTCTTTTAATCTCTTTAAAATAAAAAATAAAAAGAGAAAAAAGAATGATAGCTATTTGTAAGAAGTGGCTGGCAAAAATGACAATAAACAGCATCAGTTTTGATTTTTCAGTTAGGTCAGTGGATTCTGCAGCATGGCAGTGTGGTATGTCACTGTAGAAACACTGAGGTCTAACTCTCGGCAGCCTTCATAATTAAAAGCAATCACAGTGCTTAAAATAACAAAGCATTCTCCTGGGATCCTTCATTAGCATTTTTCCATCTTACTGTTGGAAATTGAAAATAGTGTTATTTCTCTTATGCAAAAATCTAAATATTAATGTAGATACCTTTAAAACTATCATTAGACTAAGGACCACAGTGGAAACATTTTTGATATTGATCTCAGAGAGGGGAAATTTTTGTTACAAGCATTTGCCTAATTCTTTAGCATTTCAGTAATCATAAAGAAATAAAACAACAGTATGTTATGATTTAATTTAAACAACCAACCAATGACAACATGAAAATCACCAGGTGTCTAGGTAAATTTACAGTTCTTTGCTTGGCTTTAACATGTATATTCATGTGAGGCTTTGATCCTGTTTCATGAAAGCTTTCTGAGAAAAAAATACTGGCTTTAGAAATGTGTTCAGTTTTTTTTTGGAGGAAAGAAGTCCAAACCTCTTTTAAATTTTGTCAGTGTCTCTGAATCTGTGAAAATATTAGAATACTCTAGAGCAAAGGTGAAAGCACTTGTGTTAATTTTTCTCCTATTTTTCAATAGTGATGTCTCAAAAGCAAAGCATTGTTTCTCACATCAGTGTTTGGTACATTAGTACAGAGTCTGCTGTTTCTCAGGAGAGAAACTCTCTTTACTAATCTCTCCCACATTTGCTAGTGGGAGATACCAAGTTAAAGAGTGAAGAGAAAAGGATAATTGTTACTTTGAAGTTTTGGACTGACATTAATTTTAAGAATAGGCTGTTCTTATTCTACACCTAAAAACATAGTGATACAATAACTTTAATTAGCTTAAATACACCTAAGTAATTAGTTAATGTGCTACATGAAGCTAAATTTTATTTTTCTAACTTCTCCTATCAAGCTTTCTCTCCAAAATCTAATTGTCTTTCTTGAAAGTGAAATGTAAGGCAGGACAAGTCCTATAGTTTAGAACATCTTTTAGGTTCCTAAATGCTCACCCAAAATCGAGCCTTGCCTATTCTTGTCACTACTACATACAAATTCCCAATGCAGTGTTCAAGTTCTATAAACAATTGTGGCCTAAAGAAGGTTTGGATCACAGACTGCCAAGATAAATATGGATTTGGTGATGAGTGACTACAGACTGGGAGGAAAAGTAAAAATAATTCTTGTTCATCCCTAATACAGTTAGAAACAGATTGTCGTGTGGTTTGCAAATAGCCTTGCAGAGGGCCTGCATGCTGTTCATGACCGTACAGCAGGTGTGTGGACCTGTTTCTGAGGTGGCCAAGGGAAGATACTGTCAGGAGGGGAGGGTGACACTGGCAGTGAAGGCCTCTCTGAAATCAAGAATGTAGCTGGTTCAACGAGCTTGTTTTACATGAAGTTCTGTTCCAAAACCTCATGGCGGTGAACAGAAAAGATGAAATCCTTTGATGTGGAGAGCAAGGAGGATGTGTAAACAGCTGGGCTGATGTGGCTGTGTAAGCTAGGAGGAAGCATACAAGCAAATCTTTGTTCTACACGTGTGGTCGATTCGGGAGAGGATGGACGGGATGCTAAAACGAGTATGTACCACTTTCCAAATGGAATGAAAGTCTAACAGCCATCAATATTTTAAACTTTCAGGGTTTTAGATGTATGTTCTCAAAGGCGACTGAAAGTCAAAAGCTCATGACTACTCATCTTTTTGCCATTAACATATGATGCTGCTGGATGCTTCTTTCTGATGTTTATGGTAAGTGGAAGGGAATTTATAAAACAGCTGGGCTCTTTTGCCTTGGAGAGAACACAGGCCGAAGTTCATGGTCCCTACTGGACAGCATTGTTAGCTGTGCCTGCAAGTGCTGGTTGGAATATTACCAATCAAACATATAAACAGGAGAGGAATCCCCAGTGCTCCCAGCAAGCACTTTTGCTTGGCATTAAAGTTGATGAAAGATTTTGGTTTATTGTTAGAAGAAGCCTAAACAGATCTCCAAGGAAAGAACATCATGAAAAGAAAGTTTTCCTTTAGCTTTTAACAAACTTTTTTGACTGGTAGAAATTAAACATAGATGCTATATGAGAGCAACAAAGCATTCCCACACTCATTTGTTCATTTATTCATCTGTCACCTCTTTGATGATCTATACATTAGATCTCATCCTAAAGTAAGCTCTGATAGGAGTCTAGTGTCAGTATGTAAAGGCATACAAAATGAGTTAATATGTTTTATATGCTTGTAAAGTCATGTTAAATAATGGGAATATAGATTATTTTTTCCCATCAAGAACACATTTCCTGTACCACAAAGAAATTAATTGTTGTTTAGTATTGCATCACTGAAATCGACAAATGGGGAAAAAGAGACAGTCAGGAGACATTAAATGAATACCTACAATGAAATCTGACTCCCATTTCTCTGTTTGGCTGCTGAGAGCTTTTATGACTTACTTCTGCCCCTTCCTTTCTTGCCCCACTTTTGGCAAAATTGATTTTAAAAAGTCCCTCATGCTTTCTGCTTGTGTCAATGTTAAATTCAAGTCACTAGGTTCTTCTTGTGTATAGGAACTCTCTTCCAGAACCCACCCACTAAACATGATTAGCCTCCAAACCAGGGGTCACTCCTTGCTCTCTCAAGGCACCTTAAAACCTGCCTGGGAGCTACTCAATACTGTTCTCTCCACATACTCACAGTGATGCAGGTGTAACTTCAGCATCACGATGTACGAGCAATGTCACCTGTATCATATATCAACCAAAGTTTGGGTGAATCCTTGGTCCTCCCACTTTTTTGGATAACCGCAAATCATTACCAAATATATATAGGAAGCTATAGGGACAATCCTTCAACTATGGAATATAATATTAACTGTGATCCAAAAAGCTGGTAAACTATTGATGAAAACAAGATTTCACGTGGTCAGTGACTTGGAGAGTTGTCATTATGTTTGGATCCAATAACAAAGTCTATATTCTTTTTTTTTTTTCTACTATATATCAGGTTGGTTTTGGCCATAAGTATCAGAAAGTCTAACGTGTTTAAATAAGTAGATATTGAATAGTTCACAGAAAAAAGAATGAAACCAACAATGACTAACCCAGGAAGCAGTTGCAGAAGACACAGTGATATTCAATAAGTGGAAGGGTATTTCCCATTGTTCATATTTTTATCAATGAGGAAATGTTTTCTAGAAGTCACTGGTTTACCTCCCTTGGGAATGGAGCTATATTTATGTGCTTGAATGAGACAGTGGCAAGAGAACTGACATCATCAATTCACCCATGATTCAACTAGGGTGTTAGTATGGTTTAGTTAGAGGAACATAATCTGTAGGATATATAATCAGTAAGATCTATATTACCTAGACCCCTCTACTCAAGAACATCTGAACTTGCATATGCTGGCTGGCTTCTTCCTTGTTTTGCTTTTTTCTTTCACCTCTGCCTTTTGGCTGGTGCCACTGTATTCAGATTGTTTCCTGTCCATTAGCAGACCGGCCTTTGTGCCCACCATCTCTGAAAACCTCTCACAGAAACATCCAGAAATGTATTTTGCTAAATTTATACATGTCTCTCAATCCAATTAAGTTGACAACCAAGATGAGCCACCAGTGGTGGAGGGAGGGTCTTTCACACTGCGCACACCAGAGGGTGACCATCTGAAAAAAAAGGATTTGGGTGAAAAGGCAAGAGAGAAGTTGTTCCTGTTCACTGGGCAGCACACTGTGTTCCTCATTCTCTTCCACTGCATGGTGCTATACTAGGTCATGCTCCTTTGACCTCCTTGAGTATCCCGGCTGTATTTTGGAACATGTAGAATCTTTCACGAAACAAGACGTACGGAAGTTGAGTGACTCTAGTCAACTGACTTACTAAAGGCAAAGATAGACTAGAGTTTGGCTGCCTCCCGTTTCTGAGGCTGTGAGAATACAGGGAAAACAGCAAACTAGCAACACTTCCTTGACTGTCTCAGGAAGAGATGCTCAATAAAGACAGAGAGCAGAAATAACGCAGTGCCTTTCGTCAGCTGGAGAAGCTCTGCTCTGAAAAAGTTCCAGTCAGAGTGGCGCTTGAGAAATGAGCGTTTAAAGGACAGAGCTGAAGGTTTTTTTTTTTTTTGGTTTTTTGTTTGTTTTTTGTTTTTAAGGAAACAGAGAAAGAAGGAAGGAATAATACATTGAAAGATATTTGAAAGCAACAATCCTCCACCCGCAACACACACCAAATTCCTTGTTTTGGAGATAAGAAATCAAGTAGATGCTTTAAAGGGAAAAATAGCTACTGCTGGGACTGGCATTTATGACTAGAGGATTAAAGTACAAGAACATAAGGTAAAGAGAGAAAAGTGAGCATGGAAAAGTAAGGTAAAGAGAGAGTATGAAGAAAAAAAGCATGTGAAAATATTTCTAAAAAATAAGAACAGCCAAAAGTTGACTAGAAACAGGAAAAATCAATACATACAATCTCTCTCTCTCTCTCTCTCTCTCTCTCTCTCTCTCTCTCTCTCTCTCTCTCTGTCTCACACACACACACACACACACACACACACTCACACACACACTTACACAGTGGGGAGAATTACTAAGCAAGTTTCCCTGAACTAAGAAAATATTTTGGTCTAGAAACAGAAAGAGCTGACGAAGATCCTGGCTGACTTAATTAGAAGACATACACAAGCAAGTACATTGTACAAAATGTGTGAACTGTAAGACTAAGAGAAAAAATGTATGCTTCTAACTTTTAAAAATCATGTTAAACCATGAAAAGGAAAAATATTCACATTGGCATACACTTTATTATTTGACACTGAAATCTAATAGATAATAGAACTTTTAATACTTGAGAAAAAAACAAGAAGTCATTTTTATCTCAGGAAGTTGTTTCCTCATTAATGTAAAAGGTTTCAGGTTGATACCTTAAATAAATAAATGCATAAATTATGGGTACATACAATGTAGGAAGAAGTAATGAGCAATAAAATTTAATATATATGAATTCAATAAATGAGGTAGGAGAACTTTGGTGTCCTAAAATACTTAATGCAAGTCCAATTATAATAGTCACTAAATTTTACCAGTAAAACCTAAGAGTCAGGTGGGTGTCAGGAAGTAAAGGAAAGTTGGAAATATTCCCATGGTCTCACTGGGAAAGCAGGAAAGAAGAAAAAAAGAGAAAGAAAAAAATGTGTTCCCAAAGTCTTGAGAATTAGGCAAGTGGAATAAAATTCGAGGATCATGGGATAAAAAGAAGAATAGGCCTTGGAAAACTAATAATAGATTTATATAGTTGGACTATGAGAGAGGGAAAAGAGAATGAAATCACCAGGGAAATGGAATTAGGGTAAAAAGTCTAGGTTAATTTCAGTATAGGTAGACACTCTGTGAATCTAGTCAAAATAGGGGAAAATATAAGATATATATATATATATATATCACTCTTCATTAAATTACTATGTATCTTAACACTAAATTATGATGTCAAGTATTTATTGGGTGATGTTTTAAAAATGATTTCTGACCTCAGGCACAAATTGATGGACCAATTCTTCTCAATTTAAAAGACTTCAGAGGTTCAGAGGGTGCAAGTAGGAAGACCGTACCTAACGAAAAGTGAAATAAATCTCTAATTACTGTAATAGCCTGGTTCTGTGTTCTTGAGGTCACCTTGTAAAGTTTGATTGTTCCATAAACTCTTATAGACTTTGAAATATTGGCAGAGCTATACGTTTTGTAGATACCCAGAGAATTAAAAATCTTTTTGTTTTAGTCTTTAGGGGTACTGAATTTGAATTCCATTCTGATTTCTATCCGAAGGTCTATCTATTTACCTATTTAATTTTGAGATGTCAAGAAGTTGTCCAGGGTTGTCACTTTCCTCAGTTTCCTCAGTATCTACAGTCAAATACTTCCCTTTCCTTGCTTAGGTAACATGGAAGATCTTCCATAGGTGCTATCCTTTGGACACGATCATATTAACTAATGAAAAATAAATCACTGAATGTCTTGCTGGACTTTTAAAAATGTTTCATTGAACCACAGTGTAGATATATAGAGAGGAAACCAATATGTTCTTATTCTTTTTTCTGTAACAATCAGGTGGTTAGGTTTTGTTTTCCTTTGTTCTTGTTCCCTTTAACACTCTAGTGTAATATATAAAACTGTATATCCTGGAGGATTGCTCATGTGAAGTTTAAACCATAGACCATACAATGCAGAAGACCAATATGTAATGATATTGGACCCTTAATTTCTACCCTATGGGACATAAAATTTCAAATAGTAAGATGACAGATATGTGAGTCTTGGAGCAGAGCATAGGCACAGGCTGGTACCTGTGGAGAGACTGTATCCTGCTCCCCGCAAGGACTGAAATACCATTGATATCTACTGAAATTACATTGAAATCTGGGTGGTGTCAGGGCCAAAAGTTGTGCTTGGCTCTTATGCACACAACCCAGTTACTGCAAGACCCAAAGTAAAGTCTAACATGGCGACTGGATGACAGCAGCAGAGATTACGTGTCCTGATCATGCGGACCATGGTGAGAGTCTCTAGAGAGAGAGGCAGAGTGAGGGGTGGGAGAGCGTGCAGGATGAGTTTATGCTTCAGCAAAGGCTGCGCCGAGTGCACAAGGTGACCCCTAAAGTTTGGCAGGGTATTTATGCCAGAAATTCACACTGTTCCCTGACATTTGGTTCTCCGCCCTTTGGGCTACTAGGAAAGATTGTACTTCCTTGTTCCTTTGAAGTTCGATGTGACAAGAGCTTTGTTTGGATAGTGAAATATGACTCCTGAAATGTGTCACCTTTGCAGAAACACTTATGGCTGGTGTACACATCGTTGTCTCTCACTTCCCTGCCAATGGTAGTTGTGAAAATATCTTTAAATATCATCATCAAAAGATGAGGTAGGACAAAACCAGTGAAAGGACACCACCAACGAGAGGAAACCTGGCAGGAAGCCGTCGATAGACCCATTTTGATTATGCAGCAGAAGTGAATGCAATGTTGTCATTTTCAGTGTTTTGACTTTGGGCTGACAGTGTCACCTAAGTAATCCTGATTGATTTAACCAGTCATCTCTGTGTGAGATAAAGTGTCCTCTCAGGAAATACACTGTCTTCTGATGCCAGGACACAGAAAAGTCTAGGCAAATTCAATCGTGTCAGTGAACAAGGTAGAAAGAGAAAGAACCTTAAAGCAAGTAAACTTAAAATGACTAGAGGCAGAGTGTAAAACCAGCTGCAGCTCTGTTCATGAATCAGCAAGACAAGATTTCTCAAAATGAGCAGAAAGGAAGACTAGAGAATGAAGTGCATTCAGTTATAAGAAAATCAGTCCTCTCCAGTCTGTTTTAAGAGTTAATTTGGCCAGAGAAATTTCCAGGTAGGAACAAAGTACTGATCAGTGGTAGAACTGATTTAACTTGGTTGTTTGCTTATTCTTTTACAATGTTGGTGACTGAACTGAGAGTCTCACACACACTAGGAAAGCGCTCTGCCACTGACTGCGCCCGAGGCTCCTGGATTTAACTGTTAAGTATTTACTCATTAATAGCTTCAGTGAATTCTTAAGATCAACACCTGATACAGCAATGCTGTATTGTGATGCCACAATTCTATAAATCCTCAGGTAACTTCTAAAACCCAAGAATTAATCTTTCAATTGGCCTCCTTTACTCATTCTCAGCATATTATTTCAGAATAGTTCGAAATAAAAGACGATATTGAAGATGACTCTTTTTATAGAAAATGAATCAATGCAGAAATTTATGTCTTTCCGTTGATGGCACCGCCTCAGTGTATTAGGAGGGGGTGAATAGGTGATGCCAATGGACCTAGGCCAAGGAGCAGCGCCCATGGGGTTGGCTACGCCTCCAGCAGCTGCCGCGCCAGGCTCTCTGAACACCAATCGGTCACTCTATGGGCCCACGGCTGCCGTAATGTCTGGCCTCAACAGGTGTCCAGGGCCAACTGGCCATTTTCTGTTATACATGTTAATAATTAAATATGACTTTTATTTTGACAACATATTAATTATGTAGTGTGGTACCAAAGTGTTGATTAATTCATATAATAATTTTCACATTATTTAAATTACTAAATTATAATTGCTACTTTTTATTATTGATATATTGAATACAATCTCATTTAAAAGTATTTTTACCATTCATGCATTCAATTTTTCATGATATATTTAAGTGACAAACTAGAAAATACTTGGTACTTCAAAAATTTTAATTCATGGTCAGATTAAAAAATGAAATGGGATAAAGTGTCTTTAACTGAGTAAAACATCATAGTCATTAAATAATTACTACTATGTAGTTATGTTTTTCTTTGCATTGCAGGTATCCCGAGCAAGTATCCCACTTAATTTCCTGAAGCTAGTAATCCAGACTATACTAGAAATTTTATGCTTATATTTGAAATATGAGAGTAATTCTCTGTAAAACTTAACTTTGATAAAAAATATTCATTATGTGGAAAGTACTATATTATACTTTTTTATTTTAAAAAGAATAAAACAAAACAAAGCAAACTAAAACAAAGCAGGACAAAACAGATCGAAGTAAAACTATGCAAATAACACAGGACTTCAAGACAACAGGGAATCAACAGTGGTTACCATAATGTCTCTTTTTTTCTTTGAAATAATTGTCCATACTTTAAAACATAATAAGTTAATACAAAAAAAATAGTATAAAAGAAATCAAAACAAAAAATGAGAGCCTTACAGGTCTTTATAACCAGACAATAGGAAATCAATAATGACTACCATAATGTCTCTTGTTTTCTTCAAAATAGCTGTCCATATTTTCACACATATTGAAATCAAATAATTGAAAATAGACTTAAACCAATCAAAGCCAAGAATAAAAACATTATTATACTTACAACAATATGATAGGAAATCAGCAATGGCTACCATGATGTCTCGTTTTCTTCAATGTAGCTGTTCATACCTTCACACATAATAAAATCAATTCTTGTAAACTCTTTAGGTGAAGTTCTAGACATCTAATCCTGTATATGTACATCTATCCTTTCTGTATTAGAAGGAAAAACAAAACAAAGCACAACAAAGAATAAGAAAAAGAGGAAGCAAGAGTCAAATAAGTAATTATGACAAAAAGCCCCAAACAATAACAATGTAGACTTTCAAAACACGGTGGTGGTGGGAACAAAACTAATTTTGTTGTTTTGCATAGTCATCTTAGAAAGTTTTACTTGAATTACCAGATAGAGTCATGCAATATTGATATAATCTTATGGATGTTAACTGCTTTGCTCCAAGAACTAGTAGAATTAGTATTATAATCATCTTAGTAATCTTAAGTGTATACATACAAATTTATATCTTTATTCTTCTCTATTTCTTCTTTTCTTCTTTTCCTTATGAGTTTTTCCTCCTTGAGCAGTTTCTGACTCTTTCAAAATATTTATTGAAGATGTTGTATCTTATTTATTCTTTTTTAAAAATATTTTTTATTTTATTTAAAGAAAAAATGAAACAGAAAGAGGGTAGAAATAATACAAAATTTAAAAACAAAAACAAAAACAAAAACCAGTAAGAAATCATTAGTTGACAATTACATATTTTCCTCCTAGAAGTAGTTGTTTAAGTTACAAAAGTAAAGCATACAAAGTAGACATTTAAACAGTGAGACTGCAATCAGCTCTGTTCATCTAGCCAACAAAAACTTAGTAATATGGTCATCAATCCTACACACTCAAACATACATGCAGTTATATCCTTTAGAATACTTTCCTTTCCTCTTTTTTTTTACAATAACTATATCAATTCTCATAAACTGTTTAGAAGTTCTACACATGTATAAGTCTCTACATACCTAGCATTTCTGTATTAGAGGAAAAAACAAATCAAAATATGCCAACAATACAAATTTCTAGAGAAACACGAAATGAAAAGGACATATAAAATCACAATACTAGGTGATCTTTCATAGTACTCATGATGTCTCCTGTTATTTTCAATAAAATTTTCTATATCATCAGGCATAGTATAATTAAACTTAGCAGTACATAACACTATTAATAAAAACCAAACATTGGAGACATTATAGGACTTCAAAGGCAGTTAATAATCAAACCAGAATGGGTGTCTTATTGAATCCTGCCATCTCCAGAGCAGTTGCTCCTACTCCCAGACTTGACACCCTCAAGCATACCAGATTTGAATAAAATCAAGTCAAGACAAAACAGTGATATAGCCAATCTTCTCTGCCTCATCTCTGCTATGCTATTTTTCTGTCATTGTTGTTTACTTTTCTCCTTCATTCCACTGTCTGCCCTTTTCATTGAGACCTTTCTACCATTGTTCCTGGAATCTTGGTGATTTTCATTCTCTCTCTCTAAAATGTCTTTCAGTATTCTTCGCAGGGTAGGATTTATGGTCACGAACTCTCCCAGTTCCTCTTTGTTGTGGAAATATCTTGTCTCTCCATTCATTTTGAGAGGCAGTTTTGCAAGGTACATCAATCTGGGTTGGATGTTATTTTCTTTCAGGGCTTGGAATATTTTGCTCCAAGCTCTACTTGATTTGATAGTTTGCATTGAGAAGTCTGCTGTGATTTTGATGAGTTTTCCTTTGCAGGTAATCTGTTTCTTTTCTCTGACTGCTTTTAATATTCTGTTCTTGTGATGGATTTCTGGTATCCTGATTATTATATGTCTGGGTGTAGATCTGTTTTGGTTATAGCTGGCTGGAGTTCTATATGCCTCATATATCTGAACATCACTTTCTGTTTCTGTTTACTTGGGAAGTTTTTCTCAATTATTTCTGTGAATAGCCTTTTTATTTCATTTGTATTTGTCCCTGCTTCTTTGTTCATATTTTTTATTCCTAAGTTATAAATCCTCTTGTTGTCTTCTAGCCTTTGTACCATTACTTTCTGGTTCCTTGTTATTAAGAGATCTTTCCTTTCACAATCATACAATGCAAATCTGTCTTCAAGTTTTGAAAGTCTGTATTTAGTTTCTGTTAAGAAGTTTTGCCAGCTTTCAGTGGAGTTTTTAATTTCCTGATATTCTCTTTGGATCTGTTTCATGTATTCTAGATTTTATGTTCTTCATCAAAGTCTTCTCTCCTTTCTCTGAGTTCCTCCATTCTTCCATTTATTTCTTCTTGAGGAGTATCCAGCATTTCTTTTATTAATCTTCTTATATCTTGCTTCACCTGAGTTAGAATTTCAGATTTAAATTCATCGATGAGGTCATGGAAGTATTTCTTTATTTCCAATGAGGCCGTGTCTGATATTTCATGTTTGCTGCCTTCAATCTCCTCTGTATTTACCTCTCCTGGGCTTATTTTCCCTGGGTTGGCAGTTAGAGGATTTTTGTTGTTTCTCTGTCTTGTCGTGTTTCTGGTTTCTTTCAGACAGGTGAATGGTGGAAGTCTCCAGACCTTTACATATTGCTTACAGTCACTCTGCAGCTTACTGGCTAGGGAAGTGCTGCCATCCCCTGTTTGTTGTTGATCTGTGAGGTGCACACAGGGGCAATGTGGGCCAGTTCCTCCCCTCTAAGCCAGTCAACCAGTAAGTGTCTTCAGCACTTTAGTCTGTGCCCTGTGGATGTCACAGGTTTGGGACAGCCTTGTCCTTGGCTATTGGTTCCCAACCAGGGGCATGGCCCAGCCCAAGCAGATCCCACCAATCCACTTTGGACCAGGAGCTACCGACTGAGGCCACCTCAGCTGTTGATTCAAGCCTGTCCTGACCAAATCCAATATATCATCTAGCCAGTCATCTACTGCTGGGGAATCTAGTTTCCAGCACTCACCAAAGTCTATGCAGCTCGGCTTGCCATCTCTACTCCCTGTTGCAGCACCTCCTCCCGCCAAGGGTCTCAAGCTCACCCTCTTATTTATTCTTTCAGTTTCTTACACTAGGGAAACAATACCATATTTACACATGTGAGTCAGATTTATTTCACTTATGGGTATGGACTCAAGTTGCATCTATTTACTTATAAAGCCTCAATGTGCCATTATTTGTAGCTGAGTAATACTCCATTGTATAAAAATATCACATTGTTTTTTATCCATTCCTTAGTTGATGGATATTTGGGTTTTTCCAAGATTTAGCACCCACAAATTGTGCAGCTATAAACATGGGTACACATATATCACTGTGATATGATGTTTTCAGTTCTTCTTATGCCCAGAAGTGGAATAACTGGGTCAAATGGGACCTCCAATCCCAGAACAATTAGTTACATTAAATGAAATCTTTCTTACAAAATAATTTGGATATAGTTGTGTATGGAATCACATTCATATTATGAAGTTTCAACAAATGAATTGTTTTTTGATATTTCAGCTTAAATATCTCAAAATCATTACATCATTTCATCTTACTAACCCTGTATATTATATGCTACATTCTCACTTCCTTGTACAGGAAGCTGAAACAGAGAACAGTTAAGTCAATTAGGCAAGGTGAAATATTTAGAGGTGGTTATTCTAGGATTTGAGTTTTGGCTCACCATGATACAGGCTTTGTAGCTCAGTCAGTGTTTCTCTAATTTCAGCATGTGCAGAGCTTGTTAAAGAAATAGCTAGTCCAGCAAAGCTGGGACAGGCTCAAGGATTTGCATTTCTAACAAGCCCCAGCATATGCTCAACTTGCTGCATCGCTTGCTGTGGGATGCAGTCTATCATTCAGTAGAAAACAGGGATACTGTTTCAGGAAGACACTGAGAAGGCAGGGTGTCTCCTACCTTTCATTCAACATTGATCCACTGTCAGAATACAATAAAGTCATCACGAAATATCTAAAATAAAAAGCACAAGGCTGAATTTATGATGAAAGAGAGAAGCTGGGTAGGCACAGTGTCTCTGAGAACAGACCTCCCATGGGGTTTGAGGGAAGCACAGCAATCTAGAATTAGTAAGTACAGTATTTGGAGGTTCAGTCAAGTTGCTGTCCCCTGTAGAAGTTCAGTTAGGGACTAATTATCACAATGGCTATATAGAATGATGCCTTCTACAAAATTTATGGAACTTTTTATTCACACCACTAAAACCGATTCACAAATATACTACTACCGATTTGGACTATAATCCTCATGCTATTAATCTCAATTTTTGCACATGTTAATAACAGAGTCAGGAGTGTACTTAGCATATTATGGTAATGTGTCTGTCTTGGTTACTTTTCTCTTGTTGCTGAGACAAAATGTCTGACACCCAAAATTAAGGAAAGGTTTAGTTATGTCACAGTTTGAGCAAGTTTCAGTCCATAATCAGCTGGCTCCAAGGCAGGGTGGCATGGCAGAGGGGCGACAGTTCATGGTGACAGCAAAAGCAGCAAGAACAACAGGGGAAGGGCAAGCCTCTTTCTTCCCTTATACTATAAGCAGGTTAGCACTCACACCATCTCTAAGCATTCCTCTTGCACAGGTTGAGGATGTTTACCAAGTAAGGATCCTGGCCTGCTGCTGAATCACTTAATTCAACTTCTGACCTTCTCAAAGTGACACAATGAACAGCTTCCTAGAGAGGTAAGCATGTCCTTTATAGTCTGGAAGGGAGAGCTGCTGAGTTACTTAGTTACGCTTCTAGACTTCTCAAATTGACACAGTGTATCAACCATAACAGTTCTCATGTGCTTTGTAGTAGATGCTTAAGGCATGCTTGTTGCAACTGCAAATGTGACCTGGTTTCTGAAAATAGGGTTCCAAAGAATCCAACAGCAGAAATGAAGTAAAGATCCACAGACATTCCTAGAAGTTAAGGGAAAACAAATGTTGTTCTGTGCTTTATTCATATATCACTCATTTTAATATCTAGGATTCATAATTCATAAATAGCTAATTCCTTCAATTACCAACATAATCACCAAGGTGCTTTTATTAGAATACTCTATGTGTATAACATGTGATATATATATATATATATATATATATATATATATATATATATATCACACATGTATATGTGTGTATGTATGCAAGTAGAGATAGAACAATTTGTTTTCCAGAATATGCACCATTACTCTTCCTAAAGTTCAATATAGAAAAGTACGCTCATTACTGATAACTTAGATACTAATTTAATTATTAACAATTGTGTAGTTTATGTCAGTGGCCCCCAAGCCTTATGAAATTATGGACTTAACCAAATCTAGCATTTGTGATTGGTGCTCAGATTGGTGGTATGAGTGTTTCACCTGCCCAGGTGTGGATTCAGGATAGGCTGTATCAGTGGGAAGAAAGTGTGTCTCTCTTTCTCTTGCTGGTTTCCACCTTGCTCTTTGCGACTGCCATGAAATGCGGCCCCACCATGCCACCCTGTCTTGGAGCCAACTGTGTATGGACTGAGCCCTCCAAGAACTGTGAGAAATAAACCTTTCCTTTCCCAACTTTGGGCATCAGGTATTTTGTCTCAGTGATGAGTAAAAAGTAACTAAGACAACAATATTATACAAATTTTGTGTGCTATGTGAAAATGACTGGTATCGTGTACTTAGCCCAATACATCTTAAAGGTTCTTTTAGCATGTCTATATATATATATATATATATATATATATATATATATATATTAATATAAAGAATATAATATATATATTAATTTCAAAAAAACAAAAACAAGAGGGTAGAAATAATACTTACTTTTGAAAAAACAGTAAGAAATCACTAGTTGATAATTACATATTTTCCTTTTAGAAGTAGTTGTTCAAGTTACATAAGTAAAGCATACAAAGTGGACATTTAAACAGTGAGACTGCAAACAGTTCTGTTCACCTATCCAACAAAAACTTAGTAATATGGTTATCTTAAAGTTTTAACTATGAGAAGTATCATGTAAAATCTCTTTTAGAAACATGAAGTCAATGTTTAAAAGTGATGACTAAGTTAAATTATAATTTATATAACTGCATAGTTTTGTCCTAGAACTAATCATTATCTATACAAAGCATAGTTTTGCAATTGCTTTTTAATTAGTTCTCTATGACTAACTAAATGTTTTAATATTTATTCCCTAGGGATTAATCTGGAAACAGTTATTCAGAGAATAATACTACCATAAGTAAAATTCTGTCAGACTTATGGATACCTAGTCAATACTACTATTTTATCCATCTTGGACAGAAAAGAGAAAATATGTAATATTATGCAGAGACCACCAATAATTAATTATGGGAAGCAAGGTTTGACTGTATAAGTTATGCTATCTCACCAAAGAACTAACAAGAATAAAGCATCAAAAATTTTGGAGAAGTCATGTGTTTTGTATTGCTTGAGGATATTAGGACTTAAGCCTTACGGTTTACCAAAGGAAAAATTTTTTGTTTGCAGCAAAGTCTAGAAGAGTATCTTAACATCTGGTAACTGTTCATGTCTGGAGTGAGTTAATTACTATCTTTCAGAGCAGTTTTCTCTGAGAACCTCAGCTATTGATCCAATGCACACAAAGGCCAATCAACTACGGAGAAATAAACACTTTGTTCCAGTGTTTCTCAAACCTGAAGGCAATTCGTAAATTACTTGGTGATTTTCTTGCAGCATAAATTCTGATTCAGTAGGTGTGGGGCCCAAGTCTGAGATTCTGCATTTCTAACAAGCTCTCGGTAAGGCCAGTGTTCCTGGAATATGAGCCATAATTCGAATAGGGGTGATTGTGTCACTTCTGCTTTAAATTTACCCTCACTTCTTACAAGGACATATGGACAGTAATTGCATGATTTTAAAGGTGACAAATTATTTTGAGGTGATATTAAAGTCCAATGTAGTGTGATTGTGCAAAAGACCCTTTGTAAATTTAACTTCATTGAATTTGTAATTTTGAGACATTTATAAAACAATGAAGAAAGTATGATTTTCTTCTAACAAAGAGGTCTTAGTCTGTATTGGGAAGTGGATGAAGGCTGTTGTCAGTTCAGTAACTAAGTGGTGCTGCTGCACTATGTGAATCTCCTCAGAGAGGTCGGTGAATAGCTTACTCCGTTTTAAATAGGTCATGGTTGGTTTTCACTTAGGTATTGCCTCAGTCTTCCTTCCCCAAACTACAAAGTTGGGATTTTTATACCTTTTTATTCTTTGTCTCTTTGCATAAGACTTCTGGGGTCAGTAGATTTTCAGAGAATATACAAAGTTGGCAGAGCTGGCTCACAATTCTTCCGTGTGAGTTTAGAGAATGCACAGTGTTTTGTGTTGGTGGGACTGCAGTGCATTCTAAAGTTATGGAAAAGATAAGAGCTTAAACAGCTTTGCTTGGAATACAGTAATCATTCTTGGGATATAATGCACCAAATAAAGAGAACTCTGTAAGCTGGCTTTGTGAAATATTTGATCATCCTAAAAGCAGGATATGAAAATGACACTGTAACATCCTGTTTCTTTTAAAATCTGGGTGGCTTTACAGTGCCGGGTTCAATGAACAATACAGGAGATAATCCTCAACTGCCTACTTCATAAGGTCAAGTTCACTGGCAGCTAAAGAGTTGTTTGTTGAAGTAACTTGAATGTCAGGTATAAATGTGGCCACTTTACAAAACTGGTTGATTGTGAATTTTGCTCCTTACTTATGGATTTTGAAAGATCAGTGCGTGGAAAGGCAAACAAGTTACTGGCCTGCCCAGTTCTCCTGAAAGCTTACAGTTACTTGGGCAAAGCCTCATGAAGCATTTTCACAAACTGAGAAATTTCCAGGCACATTTATTTCAACAGTCTTTAGATTCTAATAAGATTAAGGAATAGAAATTATCATTCTTCTTGTGATAATATTACTTAAAATATGAGTAAATGAGAATTTAATCCTGATACTATGATTAGATTTTTTTTTTTAATTTGGAGTTTTCTTCTTGTGTGTCAGCTTCAATTTTCTGGCACTTCCCAGTTTCCCCCTGCTATTCTGAGTTGCCTCTGTATATTGAATGATCTGAGAATAGATCTCACTCTGAATACCACCAGCATGAAAACACAAAGTATATTTTTGGAAACTCCTAACTTCTTGCAGAAAGCACATTTGATAGGGAGAATTGCATTTTGATAGGGATCTTAAATGGGGAAAATAAATCTTTAAAATAAATGAATTTAATTTGAAGTACAATGCTTAATATAATTCATTATAGAAAGTATATACAGGTCATCATATGATTGAATGACTTTTATAAGACCGTTTTAATTGTGTATCAATTACTGAAGTAAATATGCTCCTGAGTATCAGTTGCTGATTATATGGTTTATTAATATTAAATAGATTAAATCCTCCTCCTTAGAAAAACCAAAAGATACTACTGCTACATGTGAAACCAAGTTGTAACTTAGCATTTATACAATCATTCTACTTGTTAAAAATTTAAAAAAGTGTTTAATCATGTTCATTTTTATGATATGTATGTGTAGACATATTAGGATGGGAAAGAGATTCTCCTGTGATGTGTAATCTCTGTGTCCCAGTGACTTAAGGCCATAAGACTTTAGCTCCCACTTCTGTGAAGTCTGGATGTCTTCAGTGGTCAGTTCTCCCCTTGGTGACCCAGCATTTCTGTTGGCTTCAATCATTTGCTCTGCTCATAGATAAAAGTTCCATTGTTCTCTCCCTACTAGAGAAGAGGAACTGTAGAATTATACAGAGCTTCAAAATGCTATTGCTTAAAATGGTCGCATATCATTTCTACTCAGATTTCATGGATATAATTAGTTAAATATATTTATAACTTTAAAAAGGTCAAGAAATGAAGTGGAATACATGGGATTTCAGTAACATTGTATTTCCAGGATAACAAAGGGTTAAAGGAGGTTCCCTTAGTGTTAAGAATAGATAATTTTGATGAGAAGACAAGTAGCAAAGGATAGTCATTTTTGATTCCACTGAAATCTATTTAATTTTTCAACAATGCTAGGCCTTATCTGTAATTGAAATGTATTTTAAATTCTACAGATACTTATAGTCGAAAAGGGGAATCTTCTTTGACTTCATTTTTATATAAAGGTTATGACTAACTTAGGATCTTATATGGTATTTAGAATCCTCTTCATTCATAACTGTATTATTATCTTCAAAATTTATGGAATGCCTTCAGTGTACTGTTTTTTAACGAGTCATGTTAGCTAATGCTTCTCAATATTTTCTATTTACTCATAAGTGTTTAGTAAGAGAATGAGAAAGTGGACTTGTCTAGTTAGGTCCTCTGTGAAGCTCAGTGGCATTTCATTAACAGGTTTGAATCTCCCATCAAGAGTGCCTCCACTGCTACACATTTCAGATTGAAAAATTCAGAATCTAAACATTTTTAAGTTGCTGAAAGCCCTAGGAAATCACATGCTTTCAGTGCTCACAGAAGAGAAAAGAAAAATCTGTTTAGGCGTTTCCTTAGAACTGTGGCTTAGGGAAATCCTAATTGTTCTTTTGGTGAGCTAATTAGGGGTTGGCTGACTTTGTCTGTGTTTTTGTTTTCTTAACTTGCTTTGAAGGTTCATAATTTGTGTTCTTTTAGACATACATTAGGAATTCATTAGATATGAATAGTGTTATGTAATTTATAATGCACGCTATTTAACCATGGTTATGTTAGGTATAATATAAAATAATTACCTCTCTCAGGCTTTAGGAAAAATATGTAAGGTTAGGCAAGACAGGATAGGCTGAAGGTAAAGACTAACGCTGGAAATATGAGTACCCAGTATTCTTCAAAGGATTACTAGCATGAACAAAAGAAGTATTGAACTAAGGTAACCATACGAGGAAATGTGGGATTTATTCAAAAGCAAGTCGAGGCCTAAAACTGTATGTGTAAAGCAGGCTGAAACCTGCATTGAAAATAAAAATGCAGGTTAGAATACGATTGTTTCCACAGTCTAAGGGCAATACCAGGGACAAATTTCCTTGTAAAGATGGTCTTAGTTGCAGAAACCAGACTCAATTATAGATAAAATATTAACAGGGTTTCATTAAAAGGTATTATATAGTTTGCAGAATCTTTTAAAAGAATGAAAAAATTAGGTTTAGACAATACAAAGTAGAAAACTGGCCAACACACTATGAAATTATTTGTGGTAAAATTATTGAAGGAACCACTGTGGAGGTCAGTCTGGAGATTCCTCAAAAAGCTGAGATTGGAAGTCCCATTTGGTCCAGCTATTCCACTCCTAGGCATATTCCCAGAAGAACTGAAAACATCATACCACAGTGATATATGTGCACCCGTGTTTATAGCAGCACAATTTGTAATAGCCAGATCTTGGAAACAACCTAAGTGCCCATCAACTGAAGAATGGATAAAAAAATTGTGGTACTTTTATACAATGGAGTACTACTCAGCTATAAAGAGTGATCATATTGAGATATTTATAAATAAATGGATGCAACTTGAGACCATACTCATATGCGAAATAAATCAAACTCACAGGTATAAATACCGCATAGTCTCCCTAGTATAAGAAAAGGTAAGAGAACGTAAGATACTATAGTAATCATGGATCCCCATTATATTGCTTTGAAGACTTGTAATGTTTTCATTCATTGGTTGGGATGGTTTTATTCTGTTTTATTTGACCTTATTATGTGTGATGGTATGAACAGCTACTTTGAAGAAAACAAGACATTATGGCAGCCATTGCTGATTTAGTATCATCTTGCTTTGAAGTCCTACCATGCTTTTGTTCTTCTATTACCATTGGTTCTATCATGTTGTGTCTTACTGGATTTTAATATGTGTAATAATATAAACAATTTTTTATGGAAAATGAGATATTATAGTAGCCATTGTTCATTTTCTGTTATTTGGTTCAGAATGCCTTGTAATAGTTTCATTCTCTTGAATGGTTTTATTCTATTTTGTTATGTTTGATATTATTGTGTGTGAAGCTATGCTCAACTATTTCAAAGAAAGAGATATTATGGTAGCTACTGTTGATATCCAATTGTCTTGTTGTGAAGTGCTGTGTTGCTTGTATTGTTCTGTTCTGATCTGCATTGTTCTGTCCTCTTTTGTTTTATTCTATGTAAAATAAAATTTAAAAAAAGAAAGTATTAAAAAAAAGAATTACTCAAGGAGTGGACAGCAGGCCATCTGAGTGCTATTACTAGTCTGGGGGGAGGAAAGTGCTCTCACTGCATTGGGACTCAACTGTGTCCATGGGCACAATATTCAGTTAAGTGAAAATTTTCATAGAGACATATCTTAGTAAAAGTAGTTCTGTGTCAGTTTAAGTTTGAGTGCAGCCTCAGTTCTTGTCTGAGTTGGGCACGTTAAGGAATACTGCCTTCACCATCCGTCACACAATGCTTTGAACTTTACAAACTGCAGACAAAAACATCTCTACAACAGATGGGGGAGCAGCTGAAGCTAGTAATGGCTTACACCTGCGGGGTGGGAGCAGTACTTTTTCCAGCACAAAGGACACCCAGGTGAGCCAAGTGAATAGCTACTCCAGCTCAGAGAAGGCGAAATGCCCAAGGCTACCATGACTGCAGGTTGCTAAGGCAGAGGGTGTCACATGACATCAACCTGCAGCTTGATTGTGCAGATAAAGGGGCTGTGTGCTGGTTGAGCAGTTCCTTTCCTCCCATTGGGAGTGGGCTCCCTCCGACCTCAGTTTCCTGTATTCTTACTCTTATCTGTATTTCCCTCCTCCCACTGTCCTTCCCCTGCCCAACTTCCAGAGCTGTGTTGGAGGCTGCAAACAGAAACACCACCTGAAAGCCAAATGATGTCATCACTGCTTTTACAAACTCAGAAATTTCCCAGGATCCTTATGCTTTTACTTCTTCCTCTTTTTTGGGAGAAATGGATGTGTTTCCAGTCCCTAACCTTTAAAGGAGTCTGAGAAGTTTAGTTTTTAAACCATTTAGCATCTATAACATGAAAAAAGTTAGTAAGGTGTTGGAAATAGGTGTGGTCCTAATACATGTTACTTATCACAGTAGCCAACCCAGGAAAGGGAAAGTTTTAAGAAATAAAAAAATAGGAAGAGCCACCAGTAAAAGTGTCATGGTTGACTTCTCACGTGTAAGGAAGAGAAGAGGTGTACAAAGGACCTTTCACAGATAGATGATGGCCAAATAAATGCACATCAGGGCTTTTAATTTAAGAAAGTAGACATTTTCTTAGATTCCTACAACCACATATTTATACAGTGTTTTTGATTTTACAAAGATGAAAATTTGGAGTGTCTCAATATTTGAAATGACTTTTCAGGCCGGCAAACTCTACTTCTCCCATTAAAATATTTTGTGTTTACCACTATCCACATAAAATCACTAACTAGCAAAGAATTATCAAATAAACTTGTTATTGTTTAAATCTGAGATTTTATTCATGTATGCCTGAAGTACCTAACGGTTACATTCTTTGTGAGAAGTTCGTACATGTGCATAGCACGTCTTGATTCTTGTCTCGCCCCTTCCCTTCTGTCAAATAAGGGATGTGTCTTAGTAAATTGTATGCTACATAATTACCATATTTCTTTCTGCGAGTAAGTGACTCTTAGAAACTAGTTGACTTCATTGAATAACAATTTCATTGAAAGTTGTTAATTGCTTAGTAAGTCAAGTAACATATATGAATAAATATCACAAAAATTGACATCAGATTAATGGTTTACTGTACTTACAAAATACAAAATTGTCTTATACATTCTTAGCATTGCATGCTGATTTTATACATAATTTGATGATGAATAATGAGTGGTTTGGGCACGGTGGTGCTTGCCTATAATCCCAGAACTCAGGAGGCTAAGGCAGGAGGATTGCTGCAAGTTCAAAGCCACTCTGGGCTACACAGTGAGTACAAAGCCAACCTGAACTATATTGCAAGACCTTGTCTGAAAAAAATAAAGAAATACATAAATAAAGACTGGCAAAAATAGAATATAAGATATAATATGAAATTTCAATTTGATACTGAAGATTATAATTTGACTCATAACTCTGATAATATGATCTGGAATACAAACCCCTTGAATCTCAAGAATTTAACTTGTAAATTGGATCAGACAGTAGTTACCTCAAAAGATCACCATGAGTATATATGTATCACCAAATGAGTTTTTAATAAATATTCCTTTATTCATTGAATTATTCATATTTTGATTAGTAATATTGCAACTTTGATCACTTTATTGTTCAATTATATTTAGTAAGTATTAGTTGTATACTTCTTTTGAACAAGAACTTAAATTAAATGCATGATAATGATTATGACAGAATCTTTACTCCAAAAGAATTTAAAATACAGTGGCATGCAAAAGCAAAACTCCAGTATATTGTAGTTGATGCTGTCGGAAACAGGCCTAGGGTTCCATGGGAACCCAGCATGGAGCAGAGCCTCTGATACTGAGGAGAAACGGAAGGTCCACAGTGCAGAACTTTCTTAACTTCTGTCAATGATGTTATGACTAGTAAGCACTTGATTGTGCATTGTATGTTAATTATTTTGCCATATGTACTTCTACATTGACCCTTAAAATCTGTAAATAATGCATCATTTTTATTTATCTACATTTTCAAAAGTACACACTTAACAGATGTGGTTGCTTGGCTAAAACAGTATAAATAAAATTTCAGATGACACACAATAAATCAGTGACAGAGTTAGAATAACATGGGGCTTCAAATCTGCTTAACAATTTTTTGAAAAAAGGCTGAGAAGTGCATTTCAGACAAGGGAAGAAGCCATACCATGAGCATGCTGTCTGGGATACTGTGTAAGGGAGACAGGATGAAATAACAATGATAACAATTATGATAAGCATAAATAAAATTTAAAACATAAAAGACAAGAATGATATTAAGATTGATTGGTTATAAGAAAAGAGAGACTATTCATATTGGAAATTTCAGGGTCCAATTGGTGTATTTTAGAACTAAGGGGTCCAGAATGTGGCTTTGAAGTAGGCAAAAGAGCGCCCAGTACCGAGCAAATCAGCGTATTAGGGAAGCGCTTGGCTGTATGTGATTTCTCCACATAAAGACCTGGTCTCAACCAGAGACGAACTCCAGCTTATGTTCATTTAAAGAGAGCAGAAAAATATTAGAGTGCATGAAAATATTAGAGTGTAATATGAACGGAAAATGGGTTAGAGCTATGCACTGGCAAAATATGTCTATATTTCAAACAGATACATAGAGTTTTTCATTCACTACTTAGGAATTAAAATTATTTCATATTCTTTAATTGCTAAAAGGATCCTGGTAAAAGTAGAATCTAACTCTAAAATTTTTAAGCAAATCTTTGTTAGAAAGTTAACACAGTTACGCAGTGAGACGATAATACTCAATGGTAGAAACTTCTGTAGAAAAATCTATTAAAGTTCACATTAGAATAAACACCTATTAAAATAAATAAAACAAAACTAACTTTTAAAGAAAGCTTTATTTTTGTTGTTGTTGAGAATTTAAAGTAGAAGTGAGGCACAATGATAGTACCTTTTATGGGAAAAGTTATGTCCAATAACCCTATTGCTTTTCTTTAATAATCTCATATCATTTTGCATGTTTAAATTATTTGAGGATCTGAAGGCCATCGTTGGAGTCTGGAGGAAATACTGTACATTTGCTGCAGACTATGGTGATTAGTAAAGCATAAAGCACTGAATTTTTAAGACAGTTCTGTTAAAAGAACTCCATTTTTCACCAGGATGCTTAAAGGCTAATGAAGGCATATGAATCCTAGGTTTTGATTTTCTCAGGGATTGTTTTTCAAAGTTGATATTATGATAGTTAATGTCATTGCAATCCATATAATATTGAAAAACATCTTTGCATTGTTACAAGGTTGGCTCCATATTGACTTATTAATTCTTTCAATAACATATGTAGATTTCCTTGTTATCTGTGTAGGTTTCATTGTACAGTTATTAATCCTGCATGGGTGCATATGTAACTTCAGTATGTATGAGAGAAGACAATGACATCTGTGTCCAAGATGCATGTGACATGACATCCTGTGTTCAAAACTTCAGCAATGCCAGTGCAAGAAAAATGGATATCTAAGCATATCAGGAAAAGAAAGTATAAGTATTCCTTTTCATTAATTTTTCATTCTAAAGTAAAATTTTCATTGAAATAAGTGGTTCAAACACAGATGGTTTTGGAGCCATTCCATATTGTCAAATGCTTAATTTCCATATTTAAAATGTATGGCTCTTCTTAGGCCACTCACAAATTTGTCTTCTAACTTTCAATTTTTCCTATGGTTTTCACTGTTAGTTCACAAAAAATGAGGAAAATGATTATTCCATTAGTGCATATGAGAAGCAAGTCTAAACCCAGGTTAGAAAGATATTAAGCAAAGGCCAAGTGGAACTATTCATGAGGTTATTAAGAAGAATAAATAAAAAATGAAGATCTCAACAGCAGGAATAAGCCATTCTTATGAGAGATTAATATTTCAAATATGAGGTTGGCTCCAGAGGTGGTGTGGTAAGTACAGTGCTATGTGCCCAGCAAAATCCCAATTGCTAACTTATCAAAAACATGTTGAGTGTGCATTTTTAATGGGAATCCAATCAGTGCACTTCCAGGCAGTATTAAATGTCTTAAGTTGGAAACATTTTTAACAGTGATATAAATTATATTCTCATGTCTTACTATAGCCCAAAGCTGCTTTTATATTTTAATTATAAGCAAGTAGTCTATAAAACATAACGTGTTTGTAGCTTTGCTTTTTGGCTGTTTAGAAACCAGATCACATTGTTTTGGTGCGCCCAGTGAATGGCAATGGTTAGAGGTTAATTAGATTTTATAAAAATTTGATGCTATAAGATGAAAGCCATTCTTTCACTATTTCTTTTTTTTATATATAGTTTTAAAAAGCTTTCTTCTAACAAAGTCTCCACTGAGGTTCATGCCTAGTGGAATATAATTTTAAGAGAAGAGTTTTGGAAAGATTAATTTGTGTGTAATCATCTCACTGGAGATCTCAGTGGTAGAAATTCCAAGTTGAAGAGTGAGTTATTTATTCCCAAAGTATGAATTTTATATTTCAAGTCTTTGGATACTTAATGGAAAAGGAGCTGTACTTAAGGAGAAGGAACTAGCATATGTGGTCCATGTGAGTAGGAAGGTTGCTTATAGTTTGATGTAAATTTAAAAGCTTTGTCATTTAGTGAGAAAGCTAATAATTAAGTAGCTGTTAGCCTCTGCGTGTTGACTCTGAAAGGCCTTGACTCTCTGCAATGAAAGGGAGATATGCAGCTCCTTAAAGTTTCTTAATCACAGGGAACGGTGCCAGTAATAAACTTTATTGTCTGCATTTAATATAGATCATAGAAATACAAGAATAATAAGTAATCATCAATTTGTATTGTTCCTAGTAGTGGCCAGAGGTACTTAGCTATGTATGAACACATTTACTCTGCACCCCTTTCATCCTTTCTCCAAAAAAAGGAAAGAATAACAGAAGGTTATCACATGAAACTGCTGAGCTCTTGGATAGAAACTTAAAGACAAATTTATTGAGCTGGGGCAATGAGGGGCAAATATATATATATAGCAGGTAGGTTAATAAGCTAGTTAATAACACAGTTTTATATTTCATTATTTCCTTAAGCAATTAAAAGGCTTTCTCTATCATACTGTTTCGTAGTCTATAATTGCACATAAAGCACTCTTGTGAAACTCATGGGAATATGATTATAATAAAGTTCTTTAGCTTTCATATTTATATATACAGGTCAACAGATTGCCAATAATCTATTTGACAGGTAACCCACTAAATACACGTGGCAGGGTATTTCTTTGCTATCCATTAACAGGGTAGATTGTTAGGTTTTTCTGAAAATATGTGTAGCAAAATCTAGTAAGAAAGTTTAATTTAGTTAATGTGGTAATACCCAGTCAATTTTACAAAAAAGATTTTTTTCTGTATTCTTTCCTACCCTACTACTATTCTTATTTTCAAATATGAGAACTATTTTTTTTTCATTTTATTTTCCCCTCTAAATTTATCCATTTTGAAATAGTAGTATAGTCATGGTGGTACATATTAAATTTCTGCATCTTTCTCTTCAAATGTACTTGATCAGAAAAAAGGGAACTAAAGTTGAAGTGAAACATTTGTGTTTGCTTGTGTTTAAATCATACCACTACTGGCTAAAAAAGGGGTAGGCCAGTAAGTAACTACTATATTTCCTAATGCAGAAATAACAGTTAACTTCCTTTATTTAATATAACATCAACTTTTGTGCATGCTTCTTAAACTTTTAGAGGAATATAACTCAAGAACTAACTTAAAACACTAATATTAACAGAACATGCTAATTAAAAAAACACCAACTCCAATTAAAAGATAGATTCTAAATGATTTTCAAATCACAGATAAAAATATGAGCATTAATGTTTGTAATTAACAGTTGAAATGTTTGATTAGGGATCTGTTCTAACATAATATTGTGATTCAAACCCTCATACTCTATATGCACATGTAGAATGCTATTATCAAATAACCTAAATTAGAATATTTTAAGCCAACAAATATGCTGCTCACTTACTTTGTTCTTTCTTCTTTATGGTATTAATTTTGGTTGCCTGTTCTTAAAATATGATCATAAGATGAAAGAACTATATTTAGCCCTACAGTTCAAAAAGTAATCACTGGTTACCTACTGTTTATTGAATGACTTTAAGACTGTGTTCACCCAGTGGGCACAAGAAAGTCATACAGGACATAGTCATTACCATACAGAAAATTATGAAAAGGATGAGTATTGCAAAAAGAAACACTTCTGTACATTAACTATTAATTTTGAGTATAGCTCTGTAATTTTCTTGAGAGAGGAACTCAGTGAAATGGCATACAAAAAAATTCCCTTGAGACTACACAGCAAAACTCTTTGCTTAGTAGTGTCCCGTATGAAAGACAACTCTGCTTTAGGTCTGAAGCAATGAACTCAAATGACATGAAGATAATATGATGCGCACTTAATGTCAAAGGTACCATTCTGGTGAAGTAGGTGGGTAGTGAGTATGGATGTTTCCATGACATTTTGCTTAGGTATAAAGTAAACGTGAACCCAACAAGGCAGGTGTTGGCAAATTTTCACACCAGATACATCCTATTCTAACTAGCTTTGTCCAATTGCACAGAAACTTATTTTGATCTGTCATCACCTCTGTGAAGTTTTATCCCACCTCATTAACATGTAACTCCTGGAAATAACTAGATATTTTAAGTGAAGAAATGTGTAAAACTGTATTTTTTAAAAAAGCAATAAGAATATATGTATTTTCTAGGACTATTACTGTCTTTCAAAACATTATCTTTCATTAAAAATGCATGTTTAAACTTGTATATTTATGGCACCTAATGGAAAAAGACATAACGCTAGATAATTCCAAATGAAATTTTCCTTTAATGCTTTAGCTAGACTAAGACACAAGGTAAACAGCAAGGTTCAAATTCTCCATACACCTGATGAAGCTTCTAGTAATTGACTAACTGGATAAATGCCAAGGGAACATGTGACTGTGGCATGGAAGGGTGTGCCGACCCAGTCTAACCACCATACATAGGATTTCTCCAAATTACAGCTGTGTTTGTCCACTTCATCTTTTCATAGCTAGAACTTTAGAGGGCCAAACAGCAGTCTCAATATGATTCTTCTATGTTATCTCTACTGTGATGAAAAACAAGAAAGGAAACACAGATCAGGGAGAAAATGGCCTTGGTTATGGTTAAGGTCATAACCTTGATTATGGTTTATGGTTCAATGTGGTAATGTTTGAACTAATATTGGCAATGTTTAGTGCATGAGATTCTCATGTGGATGCTTGTCTTTTGGGGTCTGAAGCTAATAGTGAGGGAAGTTGTTTCTATATCAAATGTCATATGAGTGAGTAATGTATTAACTATAGGTTCAAAGATTTAATGACTCTTGTATAAATAGCTTAGTGATATGTTCTAGTTTTCAAAATGTTTGATGCTATAAGAAGTAGGAAAATGTTGTAAAGAAATTGCTACAAGTATTTTGATAAAAAGAACATGAACTTTATGTTATACAAACTTAGAGGCTACATTTATGCAACTGAAGTGGTTAGTTAAGTACTAATTTTCCACAGTAATTTTAATATATCTACTTATTTTTCTAGTGTAAAGATACATATGTCATTCCCAGAGTCACCAAACTGTTAGTGAATTAACAATAATCTGTATCTTGTAGAACCTCATATATTACTAGAATTAAATTGATGATTTAAAATTCATTTTATACTTCCTTTTGCCATTCTTCTTGCTGATATTGCTACAGAAAGTGATTTATTCTCTAGTTACCTGATCAGGGTTGACTTTTGTTTGGAAAGGCGAAGGTCAAAGTTATTTTCTTTCTGCCGTCATTGATTCTTCTGTTACAGACTTCCATCTATTGATGGACAACACACTTACTTTTTAGCTAATAAAATGTTAAATGTGGAATTGTTTGCTCTTGGATAATAACCAAGGTTGTCTTGTTTTGGCAATATATTCAAAAAAGGTTCAAATAATAATAGGAATTTTGAATACTTACAGAAAATAGTTATCTAAATATATGGGAAAATATATAGAGAGGGAATGCATTCTAAGTCTCATTGGCTAAGACAGAGGTGAGAAAGATCTTGAAAAACATTGGATTTTATGTAAACACACATGTTTGTTCATTGTGTGTAGAATTATTTTTAGTAGTTAATGACAAAAACATTTGTCAAAGGAATCAGGACAAATACATCATAATTTTAATGATGTAGTAAGATTAGATAACAGTTCTTAATGTTTGAATAGTGTGAATCCAAACTGGTGAGTAAGAAGACTGTTAGAAATCATCAGTCTTACTGTTCCTGTCTGTCTGAACTTCCCATTTGATTTAAGAGGCCTCCGTCATGCTCAAATATGATGACTAACCAAATGTTCCATTCTGTGCCCTTCAGTTTATTTATCAAATCATTGTCTACCAAATTATCACGCACACATAATTTACATTCATGTGTGGTAGTAACATTGCCTCACAGAACAATCCCTTCGTATTTAATGTACGAGTAAGTCAGAATACAGAGGTTCAAGGATTTTCTCAAAGCTACCTAACAACAAAGTGAATATCCAACATTTCAGGAAATCTTTGTGCCCTTGTATTCATTTTCAAATACTTATTTTTGTGGAATACAGACCTACTCATGTGAATTATTATTATCTGTCTTTTATGAACAAACACCTTCTGACAAGTCGATAGGTGGGCTTACTATTTCAGCACTGGATCATGGCAGAGTCTAAACTAGTCCCAGTAAGTTCTGGTAGATCGTGTCTTCCTCCCTATGCAAGACTTCCAAAAAGAAGTGAAGAAATGTAGGGAAGCTGATTTACCATTGCTATCAGTGTAAGGTGAGAGTAACTGAATTTTTTTTTGATACAAGAAGCATGGAGCACTATTTTACATGTTGCTGAATAAAAATGTAAAGCATCTAACTATTTCATTTAACAGAAATATTTTCAGCAAGACATATAAAGAATGTAATGCAATTTGAATGAAATACATATATTGTCCAATTACATTATCTAAAACACCTGTAAAGTCCTGTGTGTCCTTGTCTTTGCAAAAGCCAGAAGTTCTATAAAAAATAAAGGGCTGAATAAAATATTGGTGCTCTTGAACACCAAGAGGGGTGCAAAGATACATAGTGGGATTTGAAATTAAGAAGCTTCAGAATCGGGACTAAGTCAGAGAGAGAAACTCTGTCATGTAGAGCCTCACCTGCTCCTGCTTTCACAGCATGGTTGGTAGTAAGAAGTCCAAGGATAACCCAGATTTCTCTTTCTAAGAAATCCTCAGGGGTGGAGTGAGAAGACTATATTGAAATCCTCCTTTTAGATTTTTATTTTATTTTTCATTGAAAAATTGTAGCTTTACTTTTTATGGAGTACAGTGTGGTATTTTGTACATATGTACATTGTGGAAAGATCAAATCAAGCTAATTAACATAACCATTTATAAAATATTTATCATTTCCTTGTGGTAAGAGCACTTAAAAGCTCTCCCTCTTAGTCACTTTGAAAGATACATTATGGGTGAAAGACCCAAGTTAGACTATTTACTAATATAAAACATGCACTATATATTTCAATATATTTTAACTTCTGGTCTATACATTCAGCTAAAATCATTCAAAATAAAAATCCATTATACATTGATTTAACTTCAGCAAAACTCTAAGGTTGAACACCAAATATTACATAAGATTGTATTGAAATGTCATTTTTATATTATTATAGATCTGAATCATAACTTGAAAGGTTTGTGATTTAAAAACAAACAAGTAAAGGAAATGACAACATAATCTGGATAAACTCACCAGAAGCCATTGATGAAAAGGCCTGTATCTGTCTACTTAGAAGAAAATAAATGAAAAACATGATATAACATCGTAACAAAATAAGTTGATATCATCAACTTGGTAGGTGACTACTTTTCTGGGTATGTATTTGTGCAATTTTTAAAGGTAAAGGAAGGGGAGAGAGAGAGGAAGAGAGAG
>PVLA01008692.1:0-85232 GCA_004027455.1 Hydrochoerus hydrochaeris
TTTAAAAGCTGTCAACCTAAATTTACCATCTCTGGTACATCGCATGTTCTTGACTTCAAAATTGTTATATGTCCAAAAAGTCAAATGGCTGTTAAGTCACACTTCTAGGTTAGTTTTTGTAGAAACTAAGACTTTTGCTTCAAACTTCCATTTTTGTCTTTGCACTGTTGTTACAAAAATTACTTTACCTACTTTCGTTCATACTTGCTGTTACGGCTTGTGTCTAGATATCCCCCCAGAGCCTCACGGAGTCATAGCTGGGGCTTTTTCAGGCAGCTGGACCTAGAGTGTGTGATGCTGGGATCAAAGCTATGTGATTACTAAATTAGCCCACCAATTGGTTGGGCATAGTTCTGGGTATGACTAAGGGTGCCCCACCCTGAGTGTGAGTGCTACCCACCCAGTAAGTACCCTGGATAAAATAAAGGAAGAGTTGCTCTGTCACTGGTAGCTTGCTGCCTTTTGCTTTTCATCTACCATGGACTCTTTCTCCTCTGTGTGCCTGTTTACAATGCCACCCGCCACCCTGCCTTGGGAGCCAGCCAACTGCTAAAACCTTACAAACTGTGAGCTAAATAAACCTTTCCTTTGGGTGCCGGGTATTTTATCTCAGCAATGAAAAAGTAACTAAGACATTTGCTGACATCCTAAAATCAAAAGGATAAACTTTATGTGGACATTAGTGGATAATATAATTTGCTTTGAACACACTAAGAATCTGGAGAATCTTAGTGTTTTCAAGTTTCCCATGATTTTGGTTTCTACTCAGGAAATACTCTCCACCCAAATTTCTAAATTGAAAACCACTGTTATAAGCATTGTACTGCAATACAGGCATTATCTTTATTCTTCCCCTATTTCTCTAAAAAGGTGTTTCAAATACACAGAATCATATCCAAAAATAATTTTAATAACTTAAGTTTCACAATCATATACTGTAACCACTATTCAGTCCCAAAACAAACTCACTAGTATTCAGTTATCTAATGAGTTACAATTACAGCTCTTGCAAGCCTTTTACTGACTCATCTTCAGGTTCAGTAAACCCAGACTACTTTCACAAAGTATTAATACTGCCTCCAATTTTTCTTTATATCATCAAGGGAAAAAACCAGAAGTAATGATTATCAAACTGACTCATAGCAGTCACTTCAACTGTTCAGCAGCTTAAGCTGATTAATGTGCTATGCCACATCAAAAGAGCTATGTAAACTTTTCAATCAGAAATGTCCACTGATTCAACGCTTTTACTTAACAGTTCTGTGTGACTCACAGTAAAAAGAATTTAAGGTACACAGTAGAATTTCTAAGTTGCATGTATATATAATGCTATTTATTTTTTAAAACTTTAAAAAAAATTAGTACATTTGCAGTACATGCAGTTTATAATCATCTTGGAGAGTGGGTACATGTATGTACTACAGTTTGTTTGTTAAATTATAAATGTTCACACCACAAAAGAAAAAGATAGTAAATGTGTTGATTTGGTCATTCCACGATATATAAAGCCTCCTTTAAAATGTCCATTAACAAATCTACAGAAAATATTTTCACTGTAAAATGCCCAGAAATACTGTATGTGTTTTAAACTTTATAGTACTTATGACAAAAGATTAAAACGAAAAATTACTGGCAAAAGATTTCAAGTTCAAAAATAGCACATTTCATAAAAAAACACCAGTGTTTTCATTTGATTGTTACTTGTATCTTAGATACTTTAGTATAAGATACTGAAGATGAGATTTAGGTAACTGGAAATCCTTAAAATGTATTGATCAAAATGGCTTATGCTACAGATAGTTTCTACATGCTAAACTTTCATTTAAGATCTTTAATCTTCTCCCTATACAGCTTCCCTCAAAATAGGAAAATGGCTCTAGCAGTTTGCAGTCTTACTACTACTGAGCACATCCCTTCCAAGAGCATAGCATTTCATCCACTTGGGGGCAGGGGTGCGGTGCTGGGGATTTAACCCAGTAGGCAAGTACTCTGCACTGAGCCACTCTCCAGACCCTCCATCTCTCACAGATCTTCAGTACCATTCTCTTATCAACCTAAGATATCTGTTCACACTGACCCAGATTACCTTGTTTTAAGCATTGGTTCCCATATTAATCTGGTACCTATTATGCTAAAGAGAAAAACCTAGATTACTTACACAATTTGAAGAAAACACATCCGAACTGTAATATAAAGAAGTGAAATTTACAACAAAATGTACCCTTTGATAGCAGATACAGGGATGAGTGCAGAGTAGTTACAAATAAAAACTGACCCTGGCGTGTTGTACAGACCACTCCAATACCACTTTGATGACATACATTTCCCAAATAGTACTCTTGGAAATATTCCAAACAAAAGTCCTCTTTCCTTGATTTATACAGTAGTCATGTTGCTAGAAAACTCAATGTGGTGCATATTAAAACCAAAGGCTGAGGATGTAGCTCAGTAGTAGAAAGTTTGCCTACTATGCCCAAGGCCCTAGATTCAATCCCCAATACTGCACACAACAAAACACACAAGAATATTTTTATTATTACAAGAGTTCCTAGGAACAGATCATGATACATAAGTTCTTTACCTGTATGAGTTATCCGATGCAATACTGGAAGGTCATGTAGGACAAAGGATAGGTCTTCTTGGTCTCTGCTTATCAAATGTTAGTAGTATCCTACAACTAAAAAACTACCCCTACCAACTATCAAAATGTCCTCCCTATGATGTAGTACATTCCTTACCAGCCACTGGGGTTCTTGGACTTGATGGCATAACTGTAACCCCAGATAATTGGGAGGCCTGAAGTAGGAAGATCACAAGTTCTAGGCCAGCCTCAACAACTTAGCAAGACTGTCTCAAAGTAAAAAACTAAAAGGGCTAGAGATTTAACTCTGTGATACACTCAGTGCCTAGCATGCATAGGACCTGGGATTAATCTTCAGTACCCTTCTCTCAGACTAGAGGCCTCTAGACCACTGGGCTAGAGGCAATGGGACTAAACCATCAGGCTCACTCAAAACTTACTTTCTGTTACAGAACCAGGGTGTGAGGGTAGACTAAATGGAAAACTAACAGTATCTATCAACACTAATTTCACTCATAAACTCTAAGAGTTTTCATGTTTATCACAGATAAAGGGTTTTGTACTAAAGCAAGTTTGCTAGTAAAGTCCACTGTATTTATGTAAGTTCATCAAAGCATGTTCTTTATGTTCAAATTCATGTATTTTAAAGTGATTTACAAATACATCAGGTTTTAGGTAACATTTGAATCCATTTAGTTGAAATGGTTTCAGAAGAAAACAATATCATGGATTCAATACCCACTAGAGCATATGGTAGCATATGCCTGTAATTCCAGCACTCTGGAGAGAGGAGGATCAGTGCGAGTTCAAGGCCAGCATGGACTACAATGAGTTCAAGACTAGCCTGAACTGCAGAGCAAGACCCTATCCCAAAATAAAATTTAAAAAATAATAAATCCCAAATTAACTTCCTGGTATTAACAGATGTTTGTACATTCACTTACTTTTTGGTTGATATTGGAAATTCATTGTAGAAAAAGACTCAGTGAACATACTGAGAGTTAGAACCTATGAGTCTCAAATTTTTGCTTCACCTACTTATACCTATTAAGGCTTATCCATGGTACTATCACATAAAAAGCTTCCTATCCCTCATATGGACCCTCATTGAATTAAAAGTCTCTTGAGCCAAATACTCATATGGTGATAGGAAAGGTTATTAGAGTTATCTTTCTTATAAGGAACTCTGTCATCTAGAAACTTTAAAT
Organism: Hydrochoerus hydrochaeris; assembly: GCA_004027455.1. Taxonomy (NCBI): domain Eukaryota; kingdom Metazoa; phylum Chordata; class Mammalia; order Rodentia; family Hydrochaeridae; genus Hydrochoerus; species Hydrochoerus hydrochaeris. The sequence goes on from PVLA01008692.1 coordinate 3,790, forward strand.
AACACAAAGGTCCTTGTGTTTTAGATTGCAAATCATGAGAGAATGTTCTACACTCGACAGTTGCTAGTTTCTGAAATGGGTTCTGGATGCCAGGTGAAATTAAGAAATCTGGCAAAAACTAAGTCATTGCTTGTGCCTAAGATGATAGTGTGACTGATTTCATTCCTATTCAAATATCTGGATTCTGCTGACACCTATAACCAGACTGAAGTGTGGTCTTGGCAGCCTGTTGTACATTTCAGAATAAAATTTCTTTATTCCAGAAAGATACAAAGTATTAACAGCTACTAAACAGCAATTATCTAGCAACTTATATGTCCCTGCATAGCAACATAAGAGAAACAATGAAAGAAAACTGACCTAATTTAGCTGCCTTTTCCCCTGTTCTCTCAGTAATGTTCTGGAAAATAGAGTTCACATGACCAAATTATACTAAAATGCTACAGTCTCATGGCTGCTGTAGCTGTATTTTTTATTTGATGGAATAACACTCCTCAGCAGGAGAGTGGGGCTTTTAAAAAGCAGCTGCAGATGGCATTCCTAGTTCAGCTTGCCAGGTTTATTTAACAAGTAAGTAATGGAACTTGGATATAGAGATGGACTTTCACTATTTAAAACAAAAAATTTAAAGTCAGATTTAGAAAAACTCTCAAATCTTCAACTTTGTTTTGAAAGCCTACATTGTTATTGTTTTGGACTTGGAAATTAATTTTTCCTGTATCATTAAAGGCCTACAGGAACACTCACTCACTGCTATCAAAATTCAACAGCAATGTCGGCTGTAACATCGATCAGGAGTCAAAGGCAGGAAGAACATGAGTTCAAGGTCATCCTGGGCTACACAGTGAGTTCAAAGCCAGGGTTGGGTCTCAAAAACCAAAAACGAAACAAAACAAAATCAATGGGAAATATTAATGTGCATTTAGTTTCTATCTAAACTCTCTATTCAACAGCTCTTAAAAATTTTAAGATCATGCATTTCTTTTTTTTTTTTTTTTTGCAGGGGGTACCAGAGATCAAACTCACAACCTTGCACTTGCCAGGCAGGTGCTTACACCATTGAGCTAAATCCCCAGCCCAATCATGCCTCATTTCTAAAAGGATTAAGGATTTTTTACTTTAACATCAGAAATAAAAGCTGGATGTGGTAGAACATAGTTGTAATCTCAGCACTTGGGAGGGTGAAGCAGGAGGACTTTCAAGAGTTTGAGGCTACCCTCGGCTACATAAAAAGTTTAAGGCCAACCGGGCGTGGTGACTCATGCCTGTAATCCAGCACTCGGGAGGCTGAGGCAAGAGGATCTTTGCAAGTTCAAGACCAGCCTGGGCTATAAAGTGAGATCAAGGCTAGCCTGAACTACATAGTGAGACCCTGACTCAAAAAGACACACACACACACACACACACACACACACACACACACACACAAAAGTTCAAGACCAGACCAGCCTGGTCTACATAGCAAGACCCTGTATTAAAACAGAAACAAAAACAAACATTAGAAATAAAGCCTTTATATAAATTGAACTTTTATTTGCAAATCTGTTTAAAAGTCTCAAGGATCACAAAGCTGCTACTCAGAATCATGGACTTGTTATTCTAAGTAGATGAAATTAAATTCTCCCTTCTTTTGTTTGTCTATTTATTATTTATGAGGTGAAGGTGAGACAGGGTTTTGCTATATAGTCCAAGTTCACCTCTAACTCACAGTGATCCTCCTGCCTCATCCTTCTGAGTACTTGCCAGTATATGATTATCTAAAACAAGAAGGAAAAAAAAAAAAGAGAAACAGATCCAATGGAGAATATTTAATAAATGGTACTGTGACAAACGGTATCTGTTTCAATGAAAAATAAAAACTAGATCTTTAAATACTGCACCATATAGAAAAATACATATATCATGATAAAGAGTAGAAAATAAAAATGCAAACACCCAACTTCTACATCTAAGTTTAGGAGGCTCATGGACTTTAAAATCCATCCATAGATCCTAGATTATTACACAAAAAATTGTTAATTATAACTTCTATTAAAACCTCAATGCCCCCCATCACCTCAATGTCAAATACTAGACTTTTTTCAAGATCAAGTCACACACAAAAAATGAAGATGAACACATTAACTCATTGTTATAACTTTATAAAACCTTCAAACTGGAACTAGAAACAGAAGCATGTCAATACATATGGACAATGACTTCAAAAAAATACACTGGCTTAAATAAGTTTGAGAGATACTGTACAAGTGTATCTATGTCTGTTAACCTTTCCAAAATATAAAATCAGCTAAATCTGTAGTACATAAGTCAACATATGTAACGTTATTCTCAAACTTCATCAAAAATAATAAATACAAGTTATGTTTAGTATGAATAACTGTAACATACTTAAAACATCTAAACATATAGGAATCCTATTTTTAAATGCAATACTTTTACCTGCATTAATCTCATACACATGGAAAAATACTTGCAGATAATAATTAGCATTAAGAATGTAAATATACTTTTACCATGAAAGTAAAATTATAGTAATAAGTTTAGAAATCATATATTTGTATAATCTACAACAAAGCTGTAGACAGTCTACATTATGATATTCTATCTGAAAATGAAAACAATATTTAAGTTTACAACAAATTTATTCAAGGCAAAATATGTTTATTACAGAACAAGATCTTAAAGTAATAAGCAAGGCAACATTAGATGAACCATTTTAGATTATTTTTCAATAAACTGTGGCTTTAAAACTGTAATAAAGATGAACATAAATTCTAACATGCTCTTCTTATAAATGGGAGGATGTAGAAAAGCAAAGCTTCAACGTGTAGGGATTGGAACCATCTGCAATATAAATTTTTAAAAACAAAGTTACTAAGTAGTTCACCTCATCAAATTTTTATCTAGAACTAACGAGTAAATTATTTCACCTTTCTGTAATATCAGAATCAGGAATATACAGGAAAATTTGTTAAGGAGAAGGTTACTTTGCCCCTATCTTACCTGACAGCAAGCTGCATAAAGAGCAGCTGCTTTTGTTCATTGCTAGATTTCTACTCTAAGCACTTCACATACAAGGCCAGCCTGAACCACACAGCAAGACCCTGTCTCAAAAACCAAAAAACAAGTAAAAAAAAAAATAAGCTACAGTTCCAGGGAGGGGAGGTTCAAGGTAAAAACAAGTATAAGATATTATAAAGGATAAAAAGATAAGTAATTGTTGCTTTCTCCAAAGAGTTGACAATCTATAACACACCTTGAATATATCCCAGAGGTTATTTACCATTTTAGAGACAAAAAAAGTTTTGTTTTTCCCTCTAATACAGAAAGTATGGAAATACATGCAGAGACTCATGCATGCATAGCTGTTACACACTCTCACTGTTTGACTATCTACTTTGCATGCTTTAATTTTGTAATTTGAACAACTATTTCTAAGAGGATAATATGTAATTTATTAACTAGTGATTTCTTATTGTTTATCTTTTTTTTTGAATTCTGTATTATCTCTACCCTTTACATGCTTTTGTTTCTCTTTAAATAAAATCTTAAAAAAAAAAGAGGGTGACAGTTTCACTTGGTATAAATTAAAACTATGGGATACTATTTTTCTTCTTATTGGTCAAAACTGAAGTTCTCTGACTATTGATAAAAGTGTTGGGCAAGGCCTTTTTCATTGATGACAGATGGTAATGCACACTGGTGCAACTTTTCTAAAAGACAATCTAGCAACATTTTACCAAAATATAAACTTTAGTGTCCTCTACTATTAGAAAGCTGATCTAGAAATACACACTATAAAATGTCAACTGTAAGCACACTTACTGCAACAGAGATAACAAATGGAAACTGGAGTGCCCATCAGTGGGAAGATGGGTAAAATAAACTGTGGCACATTCTTACTATGAATGGCTACCCTGAAAATGCATTAAAAACTTTTAAAAAGTAGCTTTGCATATTGCCAATATGAAATAGTTTCAAGATATATTAAGTGAAAAGAGCAAAGCATGGAAGAATATGGAAGTCCTCTGTGTACATTTTTAAAATGTGTGGGGGAGGAAGAAAAAGAAAGATGGAGGTTGTAGACAGCTTTAATTTTTTTTTTATTTTGCTCCATATGCTTTCTAACCATATACATGTATTGCTTTCCTTTGAAATGATCAACATAAATGTGAAAGCCAGCCCCAGTGATCCTTTCTCTCCTGAAAGTCACAAAACTATAGTGTGGTATGGTATGTATGACCAAAAGAATACAATGTTAAGTGATGGTAGGTTGCTTCCAATATTAAATTATAAAGAACTCTTGGATCATTCATTCTGAGGGAGAGCCAGCTATCATGAAAAGGCTAATGTGGCTTCACTGGGCCTGCAGACAGCCACATGAGTGAATTTAAAAGTGAATTTTCAGCCCTACTCAAACCTTGATGTTACTACAGACTCAGTCAGCATCTTAAACGCAAATTCACTGACAACTATGCAGCTGAACTACGCCCAGACTACTGAACTTCAAGAACAGCAAAACAATAAATGTTAATTGTTTTAAGCTGCTAAATGGTATGATAATCTGTTATATAGTTTTAAGTAACTAACACAGGGATTATGGATGGGTATGGGATTCTATGCCTTTTTTTCCCTGTACTTCTTTAAAAACAAATAAACAAAAAAGCTAGGGAGGGAGCACAGGTCAAAGACAGGAACAGGGATACAAAGAAAGAAATCCTAAGCATTTAAAAAGCAATCATTGTCAATGGTTCTGAAGGTAACTGCTATTGAATAACTGACATACAAAAAAACATTTTACTCACTTGGGACTCTGATCTGGTAGTGATTAAGTGCAGTTAGAGCTTCTACTGCATCAGTTTTGCATTCCCATTCTAATAGCCCAGAAAGTGTTTTGGCAGAAGCTGAACCAAAACAAAGACACAAATCCAAATGTCACTTGCTTGTCATCAGTTTTGTCCAGAACTTTTTAAAAAAGAGGGAATGTTTACTTACGTTTTGCATCAAACACTTTATATTTGATGAATGTGAGAACTTCATGGTCATTACACAACTGGCAAAGAAAGGTGAAACTACATCAAAGATACTACCAAAATAATATTGCCACATTTTTTGATAGAAAGGTTTTTATAAAGCAGTATTTAAGCCTTGAATGTTATGTGAATGAATTAAATTGAATATATCTTCAGGTTAATACCAAGTTCTATGAGAAAAATATTTTAAAATAATAAAATTCTATAAAGTAAGTTTCTGCTATTAATATCAAAAGCAGAACAAAAAAGACTTTTAAAATAAGATATTATATAAATCTTGAAACAAGACATGCCGACTTTCTTCTTCTTCTTCTTTTTTTTTTTTGGTACTGTGCCACCGAACTATAGCCCCAGCCCCAGCCAACATTCTACACACAATTGTGTTTCAGTGCCTACCTTTGTGAAGGTCTCTTCGGTAACACACAAAGGAACATTGTAATAATGCAGTACACATGAAGGTGGCTGGATTATATTCTTAGATGCTTGGCCAGCACTTGTAAAGCGATTGTTTTTGCTCATTGCAAAATCTTTGTAGCTACTTGTACCATCTTCCAATTCAAATATTTGACTTGGAACAACTGAATGTTGTTTAGACACACTGAAGATGGAAAAAAGAAAAACACACATCAACAGGTAGTCAGTATCAAAATGCTTCCAAGAATCTTAACAAAAGAAGGTACATGTGGCTATTTATATATAGTATAGTCATCCCTTGGTATCCACAGGGGTTGGATTCAGAACCCCATAGATACCAAAACCCAAGGATGCTCAAGTCCCTCAAATTAAAAGGTATAGTATTTGTATATATCCTAGTATATCCTCCCATATACTTTATTGTTTAGGGTATAATAAAAAAACTATACAATTTCAGTACAGATGGAATTTTTTCCCAAGTATTTTTGATCTATGGTTGGTTGAATCAGTACGTAGAGTCTGCAGACACAGATGGCCAACTGTATCCCGTATGTGTTAAAATGAAGCCTTTATGGTTTAAGAATTGCAAAGAAAACTTATTAAATATATTCTCATGTTAAAAACCTTTAACATGGCACAATCCTGTAAACCCACCACTTGGGAAGCTGAGGCAGGACGATGGCACAAGTGCAAAGACAGCTTGGGTTAGACAGTGAGTTCAAGGCCAGCCTGAAATACATACACAGTCAGCCCCAAATCTTTAACTGACAGACTTACCTATTTTAACATGCTGTTTCAGGACCCTGAAACTAGTAATAGAGGTAGAGGTAAATAAAATCTAAATTATATAACCCTAAAACTTGTCAAAAATGACAATACCATTGGCTGCTTATATTTTAAAAATTTATCACTTAAGATAAATAATTACCAAACATTAAGTCTTTTCCCAAACAACTTGACATTATTAAGGTGTGTGACAGCTCTTTCTACAGCATACTCATCACCCATTTCTACCAGTGCTGTGCCAGGAATGGTCTTCATAAATTTTACCTGGAAATAAAAAAATCCACAAAAAGTTATCATTAAATTATTTTACAATAGAATTTTTAAAAGTATGATTTAGTGGTTGAAGTCAAATAGAGAATATCATTTAGAATCTTAAATGTATTCTGCCATGTATGAGGCATCCTTAACTCTTATCAAAATCCAATGATGTTAAACTGAAGAAGAGCACAGGCTTACCTTAGCTGTTATTTAACAGTGTGATCTGGCAGGACTTTACCTACTTTTTCTGAGCCACAGATAGTTATTGTAAAAAATGGAGATAATGCTAAATGCATACAGGACTCATCCTAGACTCAATACTTCTTCATTCAACAAGGTTTGATAAGCACTGTGCTAGGTACTAGGGATGAACAAGATCTTCAACATTATATTCTAATAAGCTGCTCAATAATTTTAAAGAAAGCTGGGCATGGTGGTATATGCCTATAATCCCAGTCAGCAGGCTAAGGCAGAAGGACTGGTGTAAGACTGAGACCAGTCTGAACTACACAGTGAGACCCTGTCTCACAAAAACAAATAATAGGACCAGGGATATAGCTCAGCAGCACAGCACCTGCCTGGCAAGTGCAGAGTTCTGAGTTCAAATCCTTGTATCAAGAAAAAAATTTTAATTTTAAAAACCTAAAACTATACAGTTCTGTTAGGGCAATAAATGAGATGCCATATAGTAAACAATATAAAATACCTTTGAGATAACATGGTAGTAAGTGTAATGTAGGGGATATCTTAAAATGAAGCAGTAATTCATGGCTTTGGGGCCGGGGATTTAGCTCAATGGCATAAGCGCCTGCCTTGCAAGCATGGAGTCATGAGTTCGATCCCCAGTACCAAAAAAAAAACAAACTAATAATAATAATTCATGGCTTTTCATGTCATCTTGGGCAGAGGCCATATCTACCCTCTTATACTATTTCAATGTTACTATATAATGCTGTAAGATCAAGATGGGATAAAGTGTGATAAACCATTCAGCATAGGACATAACTCTTAAGAAGTCTCTACATGTAAACTACTATCAAGTATCACTAAGACACATGGCTTCTTGAACATACCTCCATTTTACCTGTCAACCTCAAGGGAATACTGAGGACATATTTACATGACAAATTCAGTGTGATGCTTATTTTCAACATTTCAGTTACTAGCTTTAATAGGTTATCTTAGCATTTGTACACTGTACTGATACCTTAACAAAATTTAGTAGTAGGACTTTTCAGCTTTATCTGAAATTGTTTGTTTTCTTGAGGGCAAATTCTTACCCCTTGAATAGTAACTAAATATATATGTAGTTTTTATATTGATAAACCTCCCAAAATTAGGAAAAATTAACTATGTATACATCTTTAAAAGATTATGATTAGCCCGGCATGGTGGCACATGCCTGTAATCCCAGCACTCGGGAGGCTGAGGCAGGAGGATCATTTCAAGTTTGAGACCAGCCTGGGCTACAAAATGAGCTTGACAGCAGCCTGAACTGCATACTGAGACCCTGTCTCAAAAAGACAACAACCAAAAAAAAGGATTACAATGTAAGTTTAATGTATGATTTAAAATTGCTAAAAATTTTTTGAGACAATATGGAGTGAAACAGACTACGACTAGTCAAATTAAAAGCTATTTCGGTTTCTAAATCATGAAACCATTTGTAACACAAAACAGAAATCTACTAAAAATGTACTGTAATTGGGTATGTTGGTGCATGCCTATAACCCACCAAGCACTTGGGAAGCTAAGGTAGGAGGTTTCCCACAAGTCTGAGGTGAGCCTGTGCTCACAGAGTTCAAGGCCAACCTGAACTACACAGCAAGATCCTGTCACAAAAAACAAAAAACAGAAACAATGAGAAAAAAAAAGGTGTACTGTGCACTGAACTGCCTGAGGTTGATTGTCTACACAGGTAAAAAGCACAAATAGCAAAGTAATACTATGTAATGCAAGTTAAAATATACATGAAAACCTGCTTAGCTATCAAAATGCAGTTCCTACACTTTAAACACCTAGGCCTGAGTTCACATATCCTGCATGAAAAAAATCTGTCTACTTTCAAAAATGTTGCTAACTCTTCCCTATGTTTCACTGGCAAATTACATAACCAGAAATATCCCATACATCACCCGCTGGATCAAATGTGGACATTTCTGGTTTCTTTTAGTATAATTAAATAATAGAGATAAATAATAGAGAAAATTTTTATATCTGAATCTAGAAAAGCTGCTTCCAGATGAGAGATTTTAGAATTAATGAGCCAAGAACTAAGAGTACCAGCTTTTCAAATCATGCTCTCTTCCCATATACCTGTGACTCAAAATGCTTACATTTTCTCATTGTGAAAAAAATCCATTAAAACCACTTAAAATGGAAAACAGCATTTCTATAGTATTAAAACATTCTAGTAAAGTGGGTCAGTTTCAAATACAAAAGCTAAAATAAAAGCATTACTCCTCAGAAGATACTCATACCATAGTACTGAGAGGCAGATGAAGAGCTCTCCCAAAATTCACACTTGTGGCCAAGTTCTGAGATGTGTTTACATTAAAGTAACTGCACAGTATACACTGCACTGCACCCTCGTTATCACTGAGAACGAATTTACCACAGGTTCCCTTTTTTTTTTGTCTTTTTGGGACAGGGTCTTGCTATGCAGTTCAGGCTGGCCTTGAGCTCACTTTGTAGCCCAGGCTGGTCTTGCATTCCCAAGGATCCTCCTGTCTCAGCCTCCCACCATAGGCGTGAGCCACCACGCCTGGCCAAGCTTCCCAATTTTATAGGAAGAATATTGTAGTGTTTATGGCTAGCATAGGAAACTATTAAAATTCAAAATCTGAAATACAATTTATTACTGAATGTGTATCACTTTCATGTCATCTTGAAGTTGAAAAATAGTAAGTCAAACTCCTTAACTTGAGATGTGTCTATATAGGCTGTATGCCTTTTAGTTGATTAAACTATTGCTTTAGACTTTTACAGTAGTTTTATTTAAACATATTTTACTACCCACAATTTATACTGACTACATAGCAAAAAATTAAAATTTTTGGAAGAGCATATACAATGGATTTTTAGCTTAGGGAATTTGGATATTTCTGATACAAGGAAAAGACATATTACCTGTGTTGTGTTGTTTTGTTTTGACAGTCTTGCTTTGTAGTACAGGCTAGCCTTGAACCCATTATGCAGCCCAAATTGGCCTTTAACTTGCAGTGATCTTCCTGCCTCAGCTTCCCAAGTGCAGGGATTATAGGTGTGTGTCATCACCCTTTTTTTTTTTTTAAACAGGGTCTCACTTTGTAGTCCAGGCGGCCTAGAACTCAGAGATCCTCCTGCCTCAGCCTCCCAAGCAGTAGGATTACAGGTGTGCACTTCCACAGCTGGCTTACATCCAGGCTTTTTAAAACATATTATCTGAAGCCTTTTCAGAACTACTACTCAATATTCTAGCAAAGAAATTAACATAAAAGAAAGCTCACCTTTTCAATATTTCCATATAAGCAAAATAGGTTGAAGACTCTTGAACAATTCATTTTTAATTGATGTAATCCACTAACCATTACAACTGAACCAGAGGGATTTCCTCCATGCATGTAAGATGAGGAAGCCTGTGGTAATGGATATGCAACAAGCTCAGGTGTATCTCGAGAGCCCATTCTGTAACGACTTGGTAAAGGCAATAATGGACCATGGGATCCTGTAAAAATGACCAAAATAAAACATACACAGTTACATTCATAAATACTTAAGTAGACGCATCTTGCCACACACAAAAAAATCACACTTTTTCAGCAGTGCTAACAGTGGAACCCAGGGTTTCACACATTTTAGCCTTGTGTTTCACCAGTGCATCCCCTGTATCCCCTCATGCTAGACATTAAAAAAACTGTTACCAAATCTAGTCTATGGCCATACCACACTGAACACGCCCGATCTCATCTGTTACCAAATCTGATGTACATATTAAAAACTCCCTCAAGTATAAACATAAATGTGAGAAACAAAGTCTGTGTTTTGACAAAATCTAATATAGTGATTTGGACCTGCATAGTGAATTGTACATTTTTTAAAATAGTGGCTTAACAAAAAGTATAAGGGCATGGGGTCCAGAGCAGCCAACATAAAACTTTGGACTATATAAAAATGATAATGTAACTATACTGCATATAAGTTACACCTCAAGCATTTTTTAAAAATTGCCCATATCTTTTGGAGGAAAAATAAACAGTGAGGCCTAGAAGTTACCGCTACATAGATAAAACAGAAAGAACATCTTTAGTTCCACAAAAAGTCAGCTCCTTGAATATATCGGACTGTAAAATACTTCCAGGTTAAATATACTTCCAGGTTAGTATTTTATTCTCCTAATTTTAAATTAGAAAACAAAAACTTCAATTAAGTGTCTCAACTAAAGATTCAAATAATTCACCTTTAGTTGATATAAAGGCCCTGAACAAAATCAAGAACTCAGCAGAAAACAATGCATGAATATCTGAAACTGTTGTCACAGAAACTCACAAACTTATATTTCTTAAGAGCTCTCTTACATTTCTCAAACTTACATCAAAAAACAAAACAAAACAAAATAAAACAAAAAAACCCTTACATCTTAACAAGAATCTGCTAAATGTAAGCACTGTACTAAACAACTTCATCTGGCTTACCAAACTGAAAGGAAGCAGAACGCATTTATCAGCAATGAGAGAAGAACAGCAAGGCAGAAGAAGCGACTAAGATGCAGACTCGTAGCACAGAAACAAAAACCCTGCACACCTCAGGTGTGCCTAAGTTAATGATTATAGAAGCACAGTCTGGGATGCTTGCAAGTCCTCCTGATGTACAAAAAACAAAAATAAACAATCCAAAATCCAAGTTCCTTCCTCATGTCTCAAAAAGAGAATGTAATGCCACTGACTTTCATTTTTATGTTAAATCAAATGGACATGTGTCACCTACTGACTTTCGGTGTTCACACATGCTATTAAAAAAACCAAGATGAATTCCAATTTTTAATTTTCTAAGTAATACTGCCATTTATAATTACACAGCAACACTACACTGAGTGCATAGAAACATAGTGTGAATTTCTGCAATTTTAAGAACTATCAGTATACATGTTACACTGTTCATGGTTTTTAACTGCCCCTTTCACCAATGACTAAGATTTTATCAAAACAATAATATAGTTCATGGTGAATGAAGTGTTAGTAACTATACATATTTGGGTCCCTAGCATATACTAAGGTTCAAATCACAATTGTTTTTAGCCCTACTGCAGAAGCACATACATATTTATATTACACTGACTCTCTGCCGCTACCATTTGCTTGTGAAATAACAATACTTCATTATAATCAATTTCTTTTTCATGGGAAATGAAAGTTCTGCAGTAAATGGGAAGTAGAAATTTTCATTCTGCTTAGGTTGGCTAAGGTCCAAAAGCATTAAGATCCACTCACAACTCAAGGTAACAATGAGACAGTAAATAATGTTTCTAATTGTGAGCTTCAGCCATCAGGGTTAAATTATATCTTCATTATCCGTTACCTCTGCTTCTTCATCTCACTTCTCTTCTCCACCTCTTGTTATCAGGCAATCTCTCTCACAAGCCATTTGGCTTATTTCTCTAGGAAATGAACCTCCAAGTTTAGTATCTTAATGGACACAGTTCAGAATGCATGTCCTGTCAAGATCCCAGCACAACTATTTCTCTCCACAGGACTATCTAGATCACCTCAATAATCCCTAGTTAGTAACTGCCATTCCAAAGGATTTTGCCATTTTTCTTTATGTAAGTTTACATTTTAAAGATTTACTCTTACACACAATAAACTGGGACATGTAACTATTAAAAAATTTTGCACAGACTTTTAAAATAAAAAGTTCTTATAAGGTGTATCATACATTTTGCTTATACAACTTTTCAGTTATAAAGGAATGCACCTGAAAACCTGTAATAAAAAAAAAAAATCAGTTTCAACACCACTGCAGTAGTTCCTTAAGCCTTTCTCTTATTCTTTCCAAGTTTTGACTATCCCCCTTTGGCAAGACATTTAACCAGTTTTCAGCCTTCACCTAACTACCACTGACTAACATTAAACTCCACAACTACAAGCTAGTAATTGGCAATTTTTAAAACAGCTCTCCACTATAAAGTACAATAGACTCCCAGTAAGTATTTACTATAAGACCAGACCTAACCATACAACTACATCTAATACTGTTACAGAAACAACTAAAAAAAATGACCAAGAAATACATTCACTAAAACTGTAATAAGACTCATTCCGTGCCACACATACTGATCTGACATACCAGATGGTTTCAAAAACCTTTGGCATATAGGCTACTAGAAAACCTTAAACAAATATACATATATACTAAAAATAAACTGCTGGAGTCCCAACGAAAAGACATTAAGTAATAAGCTGACACAGCTAAGAACGGTCATAATAAGCAATTTGACAGTTTAAGATAACAGGCAGTATCAGGGGCTTTTTGATGATAAATTCCAAGAGAACAATACAGCAATTTCTATTTCTCACCATGTCTCATAGTAGAAGCTTAACTAACTTTTTCTCAGGAAAGATTATAATTCTAGGTTTCGTAACCTTAACTTAGCAATACAGCAAATAACAACTGCTGAAAAACTTTTTAAAAAGGAATTAAATGCAAACAAATTTAACTAAAGCCAAAATACTAACTATAAAACCAAGAATACTTTTTTGGCAGATACTCCACTTTTTCTGCCTTTATTACTCAAAATTCCCCTTTGCTCATAATTGCTCAATGAAAATAAATTTACTGAACTGTAATACCCATTTGTGGTTCTCTTACAGGCCAGAATCCATTATAAACCAAAACAAAACAAATACGTCAAAAAAGTTTTCAATCCCCAAGCAACAGCTCTCAATTTATCTCAACAATTATTTCCTATATCTTATCCTTTAAAAAGGGATTTTGAGCAACTTCTTAGGAACACATTATAAGGGAATTCTCCCAAATAAACCATATCAAGTAAGTAGAAAGAACATAGAGGCAAGAATCAAGCCATTCTTCATCAGAAATGCAAAAATTCTAACAATTCATCTCTACTACCTTCCTTCTACCTTGACAAACTTACCATAGCCATCATGTCTAAACGAAGAAGGGTGTTCTCCCAAAATGGCTTGTCTCTGGCGACCCTTTCCTCTATCTGACACAAAAGTAGAAACACAATTTTAACAATTTTGACCCAAGAACTTAACAGAGTTCTCACATGGGAAACACCCATTCAAAACATCCATTATACTTCATAAAAGAAATGACTCCTGGTTAACTTTAAACATCCGTTCATATCCAATTTAAGTACAAACACCAAAAGTTTAAGAAAATAACTATCTAACAAATTCCACTTAACTTGAAAATAAATTTTTGGCAAATGCCAAATACAATCACACTTTCGAATTTAAGGGAAGAGATACTTCGCAAAAAGTGAATATACACAATGCTAGAGTTTGACAATGTACAGAAGTTTTTACCAATACATGTCTTTAAAACAAGCTTTAAGTGCAGTACTTTTGAAAGACAGTACCTGAATCATACTATTAGCTTCAACAGCAACACATTTTCAAAGTGGGCTTCTTTCAAGAAGTTTCAGCATAAGCCAACAACAACCTGTATTACATGGTTTCACAATCAGTAAACACAGAGTATTTTTTATGGATATACACATATTTACAAACACCTACTGACTTGAGCGCTGAAAATCTGCACATCACTGGCTTATATTAAATCATATATAGGCCACCATCTGTAAGCCTTAACATCAGGCAGAATATGAGCAACTCCCAAAGTTAAAATATGCCAAGATAAAGCTAACCAAGGGGGCTACATTATTGGATGAGAATACTACAATACTTTTAAGGATAATTTTTATTCTAGCTATATTTTCAGGAAAGGCATGCCAATTTTCTCAAATTTATTTGAGACATCAATTAAAAAATTATTTGTAGTTTCCAAAACAGAACTCACGCTGATCAATAAATTTCAAAAATCATTGTACAATACTTTTAGAAAGTTTCCTGATTAAATTATAGTGCCCAATAAGACTCTGTATATATATAACTTAAAGCTCTGGGCATTCTAATCTTTGAAAATTCAAAGGGAAGCTTTCTATATACCCTTAGTCACCTAAACATGTAGCATTTTATGGGAGATGAGAAATACTTTAATTTTCACTTCAGTCTGAGAAATATAATTTTAATTACCTATTCCAAGTATCATAGCATTGAAAAGGACCAAGGAGGTCATCTACTCTGACTTTTATTCAATATGAAAACTCTCTTACCATCCCTATTCATTAGGATCATCTAGTTTCTGTTTACTCCATAGCAAACAAACTACTTTCCCTTATGTTCCTAAATATCCTAAATTGTAAAAAAACTAATTTTGGTATTAATCTTCTGTCCACATTCTAACCCCTTTGGGTCCTTACAGACTCAGTCTTTATCTGAAACCTCTTCCATATACTTGAAAGGGTTACTGCGACCATTTCCATATACCCCCAGTCATTGCTTCTCCAGTGTAAATACTCAAAAGTTCCTTTTTTAAAATTATATGTCTTCCAGTATCTAGTCATTTAAGTCTCATGGCTTTTGAACCAACCCAGTTGGCTAATCTCGTTACTGTTCCTCTCTTTAAACACATGCCATCAAACTCTAAATACAATTCCTTATCTGTTCTAACAATCTTAAAAACATCATTTTACATAATATATATGTATATATTATATATAAAATTTTGTTGTTTTGTTTTTTGAGACAGGGATTCACTATGCAGTTCTGGCTGGCCTTGAACTCAACTTTGTAGCCCAGGCTGGCCTCCAACTTGCAGCAATCCTCTTGCCTCAGCCTCCCAAGTGCTGGGAATTACAGGTATGTGCCACCATGCCTGGCCAAAACCACCGTAATATCTTCATGGCTTAAATGTATCAATATATGGACTTATCAGTGTGCTAAAGGAAAGGGGACTATATTGGGAATGAGAAGATTCCAAATAAACTGCTAATCTGCTAGTCACAGAAGCTCACAATCTTCATTCATATAACGAAGGAATGAAGAGCAGATGATTTTGAAGGTATCTTTCAGCCATACATTCTCATAACTAATAATTCTTTATCTGAAACATTCACTGCCTAAAAAGAAGTTACACAAATAGAAGTGAGCAGACAAGTCAAACACTGAATACATCAGACTATTAATAATGGCTTGTAAGTTTTTATGAATCCAACTGAAATCTAATGGAAGCTATAAATTTTCTTCCCCAAAAGATGCACATATATACAAGTTTTGCTCCACATTTCTGGAGATGTTCCTTAGAATTAAGTCTAAGGACTATTTTCACTAGAATATTAACAGGGATGAAAAGAACTGTCTAAAATCAAGTTTTTTTAAAAATAAAAGTTCTTCCTTTTTTTGGTAGAAGATATAGTGAAAGTCTCTTTGGGCATAACACAAAAGGTCTCAAAATCATCTATTATACCTTGAGGGCAAGCTAAGATCACTATAGAAACAAAACCATAAAACTGCTATAGTCTTGTCAGATTATAAGTAGCAGTCTGTAAGAAACCAAAAAACAAAAATGGTTTTCCTTTGAAAGCATAAACAAAATTGTTTTATTTCTTTTAATTATATTTCACCATCTACCTTACGCATTTCTAAATAGATATCTGACTAGAACTGTGTGGAAAACTAGCAAATAGGCTTTGTGTGAGCCGCTGATCTTTTTAAAGAACACATATGAACACAATTTAAATCTAAGTCTTTTAAAAGACATTTTTTAAAAAGGTGGCTCCAACTACTTCAAATAAACAAAACCAACACAGAATGTTCCATAACTGTCTATAAGTTGACAGAAGTGAGAGATTTCTCATCAACCACTTAGCCTGTTTTGAGCGCTAAGGCTTTGTTTTCCAATATTGAATGCAACTGTACCACATGTAGGTTAAACAGATTTCCATTAAGTAGTGAAAAATGTGGGGTCTTGTTAAAGCTGCATACAAATTACAACCCCATGCATAAACCAAGATGATTTCCCAGAAATTGAAAGTTAAAACAACCATCCAAAAGTTGTAAATATTTGAATGCAAAAGATCAACATATTGTCTTTTGCTAAAATACATGCACTAGAGTACCCAATGACTAAGGTATTTTGGATGTTTTATAAATTTCTTCTAGTTGACTTTTATGACTTTACTCATCTTGAGTTTTTCCAGTATGTGGTTCAAACACTAATATTGTAGTTGAGATGTAGCCAATACTGCAGCCCCCTTGTTTTTACAAGATCCACATTTTAATTTGTATATTCCAGAATTGCCACACAGTTGAACAATTTTATCAAATCTATGCTTGTGAAATTTAGATTTTTTTAGGCTACAGGTGATACTGCATCTCAAATGAAATGCTCTTATTTTTCAGATTTATCAAGTGTAAATATATTCAAAATTGAACAGACATGTTTACCTTTACCTACACTTGAAATATCAAAATTTCTAGTTATACAAATTAACATAAATGATAATCTTCAATCATTACAAAAAGTGACAATTTATAAACAGCCACTTTACAAAAATCAAACCACACATAGAAAAACACCATTTACATATAAAGCACCTTATAACTTTGTTAGAATTTCTGTTCAATGCCCATATTTGAGAAAAAAAAAAAGTAAATATAGGTGCAGCAAATATGCATTTTTTTTGTACTGGGGATCAACACAGGGCCTTGCGTATGCCAAGCACACGCTCTACCACTGAGCTATGCCCCAGCTAATTATTGCACCTTTCTGATCCACTTCTTTTAATATGTAGTGACTGAGCATTATATCAATTCCCAAGACCTGTAGTTAAACTGACTCTGGTTATCTGCCATTAACAATTTGAATCTAATCTGTAAACAGTTACAGTAATGGGCATTAAGATTTACAACATTGTAAATAAAGTCTAGTTTTCATTAGTGAAAAGTCTTAAATTCTACAACTGAAACCTTAAGGGAAATCAGACCAATACATATATACAACTTGAATAAATGGGCACAGTCTATCATGGTGTTCATCCCATGCAAGTCTGAAGCACTGTTAAGTGTCCTTCTTTAAAAACTTGGGGTGATGGTGCATGCAGTATGCAGTCAGGTGAATTGCAAGTCTGAGTTTTTCAGAGGGCTTTTTGCTGATGCCGATGTTGTGCATGATGAAGTGTAGAGTCAGCCTGCTGAAGTCCTCTATCCTTCTTAATGCCTCGTCCAGCTTGGGGGAAAGGTCCTTTCCATAGAGAAGCAGTGTGCAAGTTTGCAGTTTGTAAGGAATATTCTGAATCAGTTTCCTCTCCTCCAAAGAGAGAGAGAGCAGCTTGGAGAAATGCAATCCTTGAACTGCGGGCGTGCCTGTATGTATGGGCTCCTTGTTGAACTAAATTTAAGTAGCTCAGTACATACCAGTAGGGGGCACTAGTGTTCAAGGTTATTTTCCAGCATTACATGGACTTTTCCAACAAGAGCATTGACCAACCAGGTTTTCGATTGATTTAACTAGCTCATCTCATGACAAAGGAATCTAACTGCACATAAAAATTTGTCAGCAGGTTAAGTACATTCTAAAATGCATAAAATACCTACCTCTTCTTCCCAAATATGGTTTAGTGTAGTCCCAACTGTCATTGTCATTCCTAATAACATTTAGACGAGTTGGCTGTTAAGATTGAAAATAAAGTAAGTTCCAAATATATATACTCAAAGCACACATATTTCCTTGATTAAATGTGGAAGAAATACTTACTCTTGCATATTCAATTTTTAGTGTGCAACACCCAGCATATATGTCTGCTCCATTAAGTGCTGCCTTGGCTTTCTGGGCACAAAGGACTGATTCAAACATAAACTCTATTAAGGAAATCTGTTTCAACATATCCAACATTGGGCTGGGGATTTAGCTCAGGGGCTCAAGCACTCGCCTGGTAAGTGTGAGGTGATGAGTTCAATCCCCAGTACCAAAAAAAAAAAAAAAAATCCAATATTTAGTCATTTTTCACTCACAAAGGAAAGGACTAAAAATAATCAGAATACCTCTTTTACTTTTGCAAATGTCTACCAAAAAAAAGTTCTAGAGAAATTTTGGTTTAAGACTTTTAAGTCTAAAGGTGCCAAAGAAAACATAATACAACCAATCTACATTAATCCTTCTAAGTCATCAGAAGGAACAGTATTTTATAAATTGGGGAATAAAAAGAATAGAACATGGTCCTATTTCCTAAAGGACAACCTACTACCTTAAAACAGAAAACAAATTTTACTCCTAAAAGTATGAAGAACATTTCAAAGAGCCAAAATAATACAAATATTTGATTCTTACATATTTCTGAGAAGGCAAGGTTTTACAATCATTTAACTTAATTTTATTTTGTAAACCTTATTTAAGTCTGTATTTTTTTTTAAACAATCAAACTACTAAAGTATATAAAATTAAAAAAAAAACAAAAAACAGGGCTGGGGATTTAGGTCAGCAGCATAAGCACCTGCCTGACAAGCGCAAAGTCATGAGTTTGATCCCCGGTACCAAAAAAAAAAAAAAAAAAAAAAAAGGGTAGAAATGCTTTACCAGAAGCAAGTACTGTTAAGAGTTTGCTACACATCCTTACTTTTTCCTATGCATTGCTATGTACACAAAGGCTGAGGTCTTTGACCATTATTTTAAAAATGGGGCTAGGCATGTAAATCAGTGATAGAGTGCTTGCCTGGCATGCATGAGGTCCTGGGTTCAATCCTCCACACTGAAAAAAAAAAACTAGATTATACTATTTCACAACTTGCATTGTTCACGGACTATATTAACAAACCTAACATAGAGAAGATCTTATATAAACCATGACCAGTTTAAAAGATTCAGGAAGAGGGGTAAGCCGGGCGTGGTGGCTCATGCCTGTAATCCCAGCACTCGGGAGGCTGAGGCAGGAGGATCGTTGAGAGTTCGAGACCAGCCTGAGCTGCAAAGTGAGCTCAAGGTCAGCCTGAACTGCACAGCAAGATGATGTCTCAAAAAGACCAAAAAAAAGAGAGAGAGAGGTAAGAAAAATTCTAGTAATTAAAGTTTTGTTACTTCCAAATTATATTAAGGAGTGAGTGGGAGAAGTTCATTTAGGATAAACTTCAGAAAGGTATAAATGTCCATGTTACCTAATAGTATTATTTCACAGTGTAAGATGAAGTTCTGGGCTGCTTTATGGTAGCAAGTTATTCTTATCAAAATAGTAAAATTCTCTATGGATACTATACTTTTCATTTTTAAAATCTAAGCCAAGAAGACTTTCGTGGGAAGAAAAAGTAAACACCACTTGTCTAGAAATGCTTAATGTGAAAAAAGTTACACAACAATCATACATATCAATTAAAAGTTAACTATATGTTCAGTGGTATAAATGCCTGCCTGAAAAGCACAAAGTCATGAGTTCAATTCCCAGTATCAAAAAAAAAAAAAATTTACTGTATGTAAGGGGATGCAAGTTGAGACCATACTCGCTAGTGAAATAAATCAAACATGCATGTGTAAACACTGTACTGTCTCACTAGTGTGAGAAGCTGAAAGAAACTATATACATAAAAGATAGTTATACTATTGATTTCTCTGAGCTCATTAAAGAGAAAAGTTTAGGTATTGTTCAGATGATTAAATGCAAGTCTTATACACTGAATAACTGATTTGAAGATAACAATACACAATATATATATACCACTATTACCTCCTAGTCATTGTGTTTTAAAATTTTGGATTTTTTTTCTCTTTTAAATAAATAAATAAATATTTACAAATAAAGGATATTCAACCATTGCTTGTATCCCATTTCTCTTGAATATAACAATGCGCTGCACTTTTCCAACAGGGTTACACACGGTATATAACACATCCTATGAAGGTAAAAGATAAGACTTTTTCTCATTTTATGTTTAGAAAAACATTAAAGTATGCTCCATTTTGTTTTATTGAAAAACCAAGCACTTTCATTCCCATTAATTACAGGTTAAACTGTGGTGTGTGTGTGAGATTTTTTTGAGACAGGATCTCGCTGTGTAGTTCAGACTGGCCTTGAACTCTTTCAACTTAACTGGACCTCACAGCAATGCGTTTCTGCCTCCCTCTCCTCAGTGCTGGGATTATAGATGTACTCCGCTACGCTGCACCAAACTAACCTGTAAAAAAATTTCGCAGTTCTAGGGACAATACTCAGGGCCTGACATATTCTAGGCAAGCACTTACCACTGAATACATCCCCAGCCTTTACACGTGTTTTTAAAAATTACTTTTAAAAACTTTAAGCGGTTTGTTTCCTCACATAATATACCAACATTGGAGACTCTCCTAATGAGAAACACTGTTATCTATATTATCTCCTAAATGAATCTTCAGTATTTCTTTTCATAACAGGTGACTAAAATAGCCTTTGGCAATATACAAACCCAAACTGTAACCATGTAAGTTTTTCCCCAAATATGACTCTGAAATGTTTAAAATTATAATTATGTGAATTATAGCAATAAATACTTATTATGCTAATAGAACTTTGGTATTCATTTTTCAAGGCATAATGACTATAAAGAAAAGATCCAAGAAAGATCATTCATACTATGTTACATGTCACCAAACAAAATGACTAAGTCACTGTAATTCAGAACCCAAATACTCACTCAGGAATAATTATTCAGTTTTCAAGAAATTTCTTGAACATCTATAATCACACAGCTGTACTATCAGGCACTAAGGAAATTAACAAAAATTAAATATTTGTACTACATTATATTCTTTTTCTAAAAAACCAAATATTTTAAATATATTAATACTTTTTGATATTAGAAAACAAATATATGACTAATTAAATCTAAAGAGTACCTTATATTTAGCTATAAGTTTATGACCTCTACCATATGCCCATACTAGAAACCATACCAAGTGAAGCTTCCCTCACCATGCTATTTTAATCATTAAAAAAAAAATCAGACTCAGGTACCAGCCAGTGGTGGTGGTGGCTAACTGTAATCCCAGCACTGAGACTAAGGCAGAAGGAATGCCACAAGTTCAAGAGTAGCCTGTACTATGCAATGAAACCCTGTTTTGAAAAAAAACCACAGCTGTCTTTGTTACCTAGCTATGTCAAACAACATGCTGAGTATTAAACAGAAAATTAACTTTGTTCAGAATAACAATCTTTTTAAAAAATTCTGAATTTTTAAAAGGGTAAAGCAGCAGGAAACTGTAAGTAAAAGATAGGTTTTTAAAAAGCTATCTCAAAGTAACTCATGTTATGAGGTGTTATTAACAATAATGTGTCTCATACTATAATAATTTTCTCATCTGAAAATACTAGGTGCATTTTACTGTAAAACAATTTTCATTGATGGTAAACAAAAGTTTCAGAATGACTAATTATGGTAACTGTACTTCTAATCTTTCTGGCTGCAGCATATTTTTCTTTGCTCATTAAACTTGAGAGTCCAGATTAATTTAATAATTACAACTATTCTAAAATATCTTGTTGCCAGGTAAGGAAACTATAGCTTAGTCACTGAAGAAGCAGTTTGTAGGGGCTGGGGTTTTAGCTCAGAGGCACAGCGTTTGCCTAGCAAGTGTGAGGTCATGAGTTCGATTCCAGATACAAAAAAAAAAAAAAAAAAGCAGCAGCAGTTTGTCAAAATAAAATACATACCACTGTAATTGGGTAAAGAGGATTTTGAATTGACAGCAAAAGGACTTTGTTGCCTCCTGATGGATCATCAGTGTTTCCTGGACGAGTGATCCTTTTACTTGTAGAATAGTTGAAAAAAGCCTGCTGACCAGCAATGTATACAGGCTCATCTGCAGCAAAGGTCACACATTCTTTGGCACTATCTATGTTTTCAAATTCCACTAGAGCCTGTCGTTTAAATGGCATCATCATCACATAGCTGAAAAGCAAAAAGGAAAGGGAGCATCAAAATATCACAAGTTCAATTAACATTAATTTACAGACTTTAATAAACACACAGCAAATCATAATAATCACAATCATACAAATCACACAAATTCCTTTGAATTTTCCAAATAAATGCCCACAGTAGTAACTAAGAATTCAATATTCTCTTAAAAACAGACAACCAAAAGACAAATAAAAGCAACACTGAGTGATCAAAGTTCATACAAATACTGTTCTTCAAAGTATTTATAAATATCAAAGAATCCATGAGAAGATAATCACTTGAATATGGTGTCACAACTGTCCCTATGGACAGCAGGTTGAGGTTTTTCTTTTTTTGTTGTTGTTTTTTTGAGACAGGATCTCGCTGCATAGTTCACACTGGCCTTAAACTCACTATGTAGCTGGCATTGATCTTGAATTTTTTTTTTACCTTGAACCTGTTGGCAATTCTCCTGCCTCAGCTTCCCAGTGCTGGGATTAAAAGCTAACAGGTAAAGCAGCACCCTTAGTTCAATCTTCAGTACAGGAAAGAAAAAAAAAAAATACAAACAAACAAAAAAACCACACATAAGAACCAAAACTGAAGGCAACAGATTCAGTGTACAAAAGTTTAAAAACTGTGTTTTAAAACTAATAATCACTATCCAAAATCTGTAATATGGGAGAAGACATTTTAAATACTCTTTTGATTTTAATACATAAACACACTAATGAATTTAAAAAAAAGACAAAAAGGTAAAATGCTGCAACTTGTACAACATTAGTAACTTGTTCTTCTGTTATTTGTTGTTCCTATTATTTCTCAACTTTATTACACATCAGTTTTTAGTTACAAATTTACTACATATTGAAGTTTGTGATTTACCTTTTCAGTATGACCAGTGCCTATATTCTTTATAATCCCACACAAAGCACTAAATAAACAAATAGGCAAAGGTTCTATAAATGTATTTTATATTTTAAATGTAACACTTTGAAGCAAAACTGTTAAGTGGAGGTTTTTCAAGGTTCTTTCAATTTAACAGCAACCACCTTCTATTATTTCATTTCACTGTAATTTCTATTATACATATTTATGCCAATTAAGCTCTTAATTATACACTAATTTGTTCCAACTATTCATGATTCTGCTATACACATAGTACCACCTGAGGGCAAACGGATGTACTGCACTTATTAAATAAATGACATTCATATATGGAAGACTTTTAAGCAGATTAAGTATCAGACAGTCTACAGTCTAAAACTGGACAAACTACCCAGGAATAACTGAAATTATAAATTTTGGCTTTTCTTTTTTCTTTTCTTTTCTTTTATTGCACTGGGGTCTCCACACATGCCAGGCAAATGCTCCACCACTGAGCTATATCCCCAGCCCTTTTTATTTTGAGGCAGGGTCTCATGTTAGGCAGGATGGCCTCTTGCTTACAATCCTCCTGCCTCAGCCTCCTTAATAGCTGACTGAGACTACTGTATAGGCACATGCCACCACATCCCCAGCATTCACCAAGCCTCATCCCAAACTCATGTCATATCTAACAGGCATCAAAATATTAAAATAGTGATTGTTTCCCTAAAATTTCCAACAAGTCATCAGGTTGCTTTATGACATTTGTCTCAGTATTTCCTAGCTTTAGGAAATTAATTTTAGGTAGATGTGGTGCTACACACCTGTAATCCTAGCACTTTTGAGGCTGAGGGAGGAGGATCACTGAATTTGAGGCCAGTAAGGATACAGAGTGGGTTCAAAGCCAGTCTCAACTACATAGAAAGACCCTACCTCAAAAAACAAACAATCCAAATTAGTTTAAAAGCCTTAAATATATGTATTTCTCTGTTACTCCATCAGACAATGTATCACTTATATGATCATTAGTAGGTTAGGGTTAGTTTTTACATTAACTCTTCAAACAGCTCTAATTTCCAACATCCAGTTCATATGACCAAAACATTTTTTCTTTCCAAATCCATTTTATTTCAAGGAGAAAAAGAAAAAAGAGAAAGAGAAAGAGAGAAAGAGAGAGAAACTAAACAGAATTTCAAAACACATCAATTGTGGGCAACAATGGTACACACATTATGCACTGCATACGACCAAAACTTGATACAGTCCTCTTAGTGACGTTTCAACATAAGGCCTTTAAAATGGCCATATGGATTCTTAATTTATACTTCCTAAAGATAAACTGTTTGAAACTGTGGTTTCTGAAGTATTTAAGTCAACCATAGTTGACTATATAAATTTGCCAAATGATCCATCATTCAACTAGGTCAGCAAAGAAATTAATAAAATACTATGATAGATAATATTCCTACTTGTTTGAAGAAATGACCCATTTCTGTTAGGTAGCTCTGATCACTATGTATTACTTTTTTTGAGACTCAAACTTTTATAAAATGTTATTTAAGAATTTTTGTATCATTAGAGCAATCAAGCTATCTCAAGAACTGTATTAAAAATTTTTTTATTTCAACTTGGATCCCCTAAATGTATTGCAATTAAAAAAAAATCAACTTAAGATCATCATAGTTAGAAGAGAATAAAAGCCAGGCATACTCCAAAAATAATTTAAAAGTTTGAGTGTCTACTTTTGGCAAGAAGTTAACTTTTCTAATTATGGCGGTGGGGGGGGGGGTTTCCCCAATTTGTTTTTCCTTAGTACTTTTGTCATACATAATGATCACATTTCTCGGAGTGTGGGCACATGTACATAACACATCTTGATTCTTTTATTCCCCTCCCCCATCTCTCATTATGTTTTTACTTAAAATTTTACATACCACCTGTTAGAGAGATGATCACAAAGCCACAAAAATAAACCTGTGCGCCACCCCAAGAAAGTTAAAAATAACAAGCTTAAGGGTGAGAAAAAGCTAGTGGTATGGCACTTATCTAGCCATTCCTGGCACTTTACAACAATAACTAACAAGCTAAAAAGTTCCAAAGATATATAGTCACAGACAAATTTAACATATATAATGCTAAACATGAAGCAAGCTAACTGTGGTGGTGCACATCTGGAATCCCAGCTACTCAGGAGGCTGAGACAGGAAGATAACCAAGTTCGAGTCCAGCTTCAAAACTTAAGTGATTTCTTGTCTCAAAAAATTTTTTTCTCTACATCCTTTTTTTTTTTTAAATTACTGTAAGTTTGTAATACACAAAAATTACAGTCAATTTGGGAAATTGGTACATATATGTATCACTTTTTTCTTTTTTTTTCAAATCCATTGTATTCCAGAGAGGAAAAATAAAATAAAATTTCAAAACACAACAACCAGGTGGAACAATGGTACATATATTTCAGCTTTTCACACTAGTGAGGCCTTGTCTAGAAATTTAAAAAATAAGAACTGGCAATGTAGTTCAGCACAATCTTGCTTCCATCCCTTTCACATTGAGAGAAAAAAACACACATAGTAATCAAGCAAGGCTTGTAATCAAGCAAGGCTTGTTCTACCTTGTTATTTTCCCCTTACATAAAGTCCCTATATTGTCCTTACCATATTGTCCCAAATTTTTCCAGAGCCTCCACAAGGTCTGCTTCCACCACAGATTCACACAGTCCTCGAACATGGACAACAGGGGAAACAGAAACCTTATGATGACTTCCACCAGCCTCCTAGCAAGAGAAAGTAATTTCTAGTTAATAACTTCAAGTCTAAATTCCATCTTTCAGTAAGTTTCACTGTATTAAAAAGCAAACATTTAAAAAGTAACCCAAACCAAAATGCAAAAGAACAAGTCAGCAAAACAACCTAAGAATAAGATTATGAAATGAATGGCTTGAAAAAAAAATTTTTTTTTGAGACAGGGTCCCTTGAACTCACTGTGTAGCCCAGTTAGCCTTGAACTCTCTGAGATGCTCTTGCCTCAGCCTCCCTGAGTGCTAGGATTACATGAGTGTGCCCAGCATGCTCAACTGAAAAATTTTAATTTCTAAAAAAATAATTCTATCTCAATAAAAAATACAAAAGAAATTTAGTAACTTTTTTCAATTTCAAGAAAATCCCAGAAAATTTTCAACCAATACACAAGGCATGCTACAATTAGAAATTAAGTCATAATTTTAGTTTTAATTCCATAAAGATCTCATGCAGTTTAAATTTTAAAAAAATCACTGATGTTTTTCTTAAAATACAGGTTTTATACTTTATTTTTTGAGTATATGTTCAGAAGACTATCTCAAAATGTAAGTATACAAACTTGAAATTTTAAAATGTAATGTCTATAGGAATTATTTGAAAATATACATAGCTCTCATTTATGTATTCAAGTTCTATTAAAACAAAAATCTGTATTTACAAATACTGCTTTACATTTCTCTTGTGTTACAACTTTCAAAACAACTGCGTGCATACAAAAGGTATTATAAAACTTTTCTTCTACAGACTAATCTGAAAAC
This sequence comes from Hydrochoerus hydrochaeris, assembly GCA_004027455.1. Taxonomy (NCBI): domain Eukaryota; kingdom Metazoa; phylum Chordata; class Mammalia; order Rodentia; family Hydrochaeridae; genus Hydrochoerus; species Hydrochoerus hydrochaeris. The sequence goes on from PVLA01008692.1 coordinate 30,672, forward strand.
TTTAATGCTTTACCACTAAACATTAACAACTCTTTTAAGAAAATTAACTTTTTACTTTGGAGAAAAAAATGTCAAAACAAGGTAACATGAGGATAAAAAAAAGATAATATGAGGTTAACAATGGTTAATACACTGTGTATTGTTATCTTAAATTAGTTACTCAGAGGACAAGATACAGGGATTTAATTGTCCATACAATATTAGCACAAACCTAAGAAAATTTACTTCTTTTAAGGCTATTTCTAACACTTATCAGTTTTACTACACACTTTAAAAAAAAATAAAACAAGTGACTACTCTGCCAAAAAAATGTCAAGAGTTTAAAAGAAACGGTAGACTCACAGGCAGGACTGCTACTGTCAAATCTAACAAATAAATTCAATCCTTTGTAAATATTAACTTAATCTGACTTGCTCGGTGTTTTCTACAGTTAAAGAGATAGTCATTGGCCAGGCACAGTGGCCCAAACCTGTAATCCTAGCACTTGGGAGGCTGTGGCAAGAGCATTACCATGAGTTCAAGGCCAGCCTAAACTACATAGTGACACCTTGTCTCAGAAACACCAAAAAAAAAAAAAAAAAAAAAAAAAAAAAAAAAAAAAAAAAAAAAAAAAAAAAAAAAAAAAAAAAAAAAAAAAAAAAAAAAAAAAGAAAGAAAAGAAAAGAAAAGAAAAGAAAAGAAAAGAAAAGAAAAGAAAAGAAAAGAAAGTGCCTCCCCATCACAGAACTCATTAAATCACTCTGACCATACTCTATGTATACAACAGTCCTAAGTAATATTAACAAAGAAGATACTACCTAGGTGAAATTCAAAATCAAGTGTTTTTATCATTGAATTCTTAAATATAGCCACAGGACAATAAAGCAAGAAGAGAGCACTAAATAATATGTAGGTACTTAATCTAAAGCATACATTTCAAATATAAACAACTTTTATTCTCAAAATAGGTAAGTTGTAATATATAATAAAGACAATCATTAAGCAAATTCTTAAGATATCAGCTAGCAAGCACAATAACAACAGAAAACTACATTGGTCCAGCCTCTTCAAAAAATAACAATATAGTAAAAGGAATTTACTAGATTGAGACTAAAGAGATGTAACAACCAAATGCAACAGAGGTAAGCATTTTATAACATAATATCTGCTATAGAAGACATTAGGAACAATTGGAAAAATTTGAATACAGAAATGTCAGATTTATTTAATATAATTACTGTTGTCTTATATATGAGAATGGCAATGGTTACATGAAGAAAAATCTTAGGAATGCTGGGATATTTAAAGATAAAGTATTGTGATAGCCACAATTTACTTTCAAATGGTGTAGAAGGAAAAGTGTACGTATATAAATAAAGATACACAGATGTAGGGATAAAACCCTGTAAAACAAAATGCTTAAAAAAAGGAAAACTAAATATATTTAACATTCTATGTAATAAAACTACAAAATTATTTCATTATTAGTAGATAAGACCTATAAAAAGGTACAAAGAATACAAAAACATCCAAGAGCCCACCATCTACTTCAATAAATAAAACCTTACACCAAATGATTAATCACATCTCTTCTTCCTCTCCCTTCCCATCATGAGTAATCACTATCCTGAATATAATACTAAAAATATGACTATTTTTCTTTCACTTTTTTTTAAGATAAGTGTCTTACTATGTAGTCCAGGCTGGCCCTAAACTCTCTCTGCAGCATAGCCTGGCCTCGAATTCTCAGCAGTATTCTTGCCCCAGTCTCTCGAGTGCTAGGATTATAGTGCCCAAGCACTGTTGTCCAGCTATGACTATTTTTCAAAGTGGTCTTTCTCACAAAGAAATGGATTACCGGACCAATTTCAAAATTCCTCCAAAGAACTCATTTTAATATACCAAAGTAATTCCCTCAAAGCTAGAGAACATAGAAATGCTAATTAACTGATATGATCAATACACTATATTAAACATATCAAATTATCACACTGTACCCTATAATCATGCAATTATGTATCAATAAAATTCAGAAAGAATTTACAGAAAAATTGGAATGTTAAACATGACCAATATGGCAAGTGCAAGAAGACGTGATCTTCTTAACCTCAGGGCAGAAAACATATGCTAACACTCTACTTCTCTTATTTCCATTCAATGAATCTGCCATTTATGTTTATCTACTTTGATATTTCTCTAAAGTATGTATCCTTTTCTTTGACCTAAAATTTCCTCATCCTTAATAAAATATTTACTAAAATATCTTCAAAACCTAAGGTTATTTTCAAAACTGATACATCAAAAATGTCTTTCAAAAAAAAAAATCCATAATCCCAACACTAAGAAGATTGAGGCAAGAAGATCCCTGTGAGTTCAAGGTCAATCTGAACTGCATAGTGAAACCCTGTCTCAAAAAAAACAAAAAAAAAAGTCTTTTCAAATTAGGCATAACTGGTCAGGTATAGCTCAGTGGCAATAAGCACCTGTCTAACAAATGCAAGGTCCTGAGTTTGATCCCAGTGCAAAAAAAAAAAAAAAAAAATTGGGCATGACTGGGAGTCTGAAGCAGGAAGATCACCTAGAGTTGGAAGCCAGCCTGGAGTACAGTAAACTACACAGCAAGACCTTTTCCAACAAAGGTCTTTTTCAAACTCTACCAGCCCCACCAGAGCTTAAAAATCACTATTTTCTCCTCTCTACTTATACTATATATAGTTGGGACTAGTAATCTAAAGTCATTCATTTGTAGAGCCTCTATTACCTAACCTAAAACTACACCAAACACCCCTTTTTTCTTTCTTATAGCGCTAGGGATTCAATTCAAGGCCTCTCACCTACTAGGTGAGCACTCTACCCACTGAACTACATCCTCAACCCTTAAATTACCTCTTAAACATTGCAGGACATAACCTGATTCCTAAACTGGTACATAAAATAATATTGTTTATTTTTATCTATATACTAATAGTTTTGTCACATCACCTCGAGTTTAACAAGTCACTTTCAAATTCTTTCACATAAAGACTTTCCATTTCTAATGTTTTAAGACATCTAAGATCTGGTCTAGTATAACTATTACCTACCAGACTAGAAACAATATTCCAATCAAGAAAACCACCAATAACAAATGCTGGAGAGGCTGTGGGGACTGTTGGTGTGAGTGGAAATCAGTCAGGACGTTCCTCAAAAAGTTGGGATTGGAGGTCCCATTTGACCTAGCTATTCCACTTCTGGGCATATTCCCAAAAGAACTCAAAACATCATACCACAGTGATATATATGCAGCCATGTTTATAGCAGCACAATTTGAAATACACAAATCTTAGAAACAACCTAAATGCCCATCAGCTGAGGGATGGGCAAACAAGATGTGGTATTTTTATACAATGCAGTAATACTTAGCTATAACGAAGGATGACACTGAGGCTTTTATAGGTAAATGGATGCAACTTGAGACCATACTCATAAGTGAAATAAATCCTGTAAGAGTAATTAAGATATACAATCTTCAATAAATACTGTGAAAGGGTAAGAAACTGCTCAAAGGGGAAAAAATAGGCAGGGAAAAGGAGAAAAAAAGGGAAAAGAAAAAAGATATAAAATTTGTATACATATACTTAAGATAGCTAAGATGATTGTACTACTAATTCTATTAGTTCTTGGAATAAAAGTTAACATTTATCTAAAGGGATTACTCAATTTTAAAAAAGGATGCGTACCTTGTAAACATACTTTTATTTGCTGGGTGTTCACCTGGATGGAATACTGTTTCTATTTATTTATTTATAAAGAATAATGGAGGCATTATTAGGTCCTCACCACAGACTTCAGACCTGTTTAGTCATAAGCATGCAGTCCCTCAAAGGCCATCTCAAGAAAAAACTCGCTGCATTAATTTGGACTACTGCAGATTGAAGACCAGAATATAATGCAGGAAAAACAAACTCAATATAGTACAATGAGCCTTCTCTAAGACAAATAAGCCCATTAACACCTCTTTCTAAACAGACCTAAACTAATCTCACAAAAGGCAGGCACAATGTCTTTAAAGCTTTTTTGTTTTCCCTGCTTCTCCATGCACAACACACAGACCAACCTTTCTGCCTCCTATAACATTTTAAGGCTTACATCAAATTTTAACTTCATTCCCTGATACCAAACATTCACAGACCCACAGCATAGTGATAACCTAGCTTCTCTTTAAACAAACATCTCCAAATGACAGGAAATGACACTAATTCTTCAAACCATCTGTTACAGTTAGTATCTTGATACCTCTCTCTCTCTCTCTCTCTCTCTCTCACACACACACACACACACACACACACACACACACACACACACTCTTAGGCTCTCATAGGTGGGGCTTTGGGGAGGTGACTGGATCATTGGGACAACACTCATCAATGGATTCACTAGTTCACCGATGAGTTCATAACTACATGTGATTTTAGGGAATGAAGTCTGGTCAGAGGAGGTAGGTGGGTCACTGGCGCTGGGCCTGAAAGAAAGGCTTCCCTCTCTTGATTTTAGGCTGTTTCCTGTCAATGAGATCCTCCTTCTCTGCGATGCCCTTCTGCCATGTAGCCCTCTTTTGGAGCCAGCACACTATAGACTAAAACCTCTGACACTGAGCCAAACAAATCTTTCCTTGTTAGAACTGTAGCTATGGAATATTGTGTCTCAGTAACAAGAAAGTAAAAAAAAGACACTATCCATTGTATTTTACAAAATTTTTCATAATCTGCAACCAAAATTATGTTCTGTAAATTATCATCCAAAAGGGGCTTTGGAGTCAGACCAGTGTTTATTTAAATCTTTGGACAATTACTGGCTCAATTATCTTAGTCTAATTACTGTACCTGTGCCCCCATTCCTCGGTTGAAAAAAAAATTCTTTACCACATTCTTTAACACACAAGACTACAATTAAAAACGTATACAAAATATTAAGCACAGTGCTAGACATGGTTACAGAATAGAGAGGGACACAATAAATTTTACCTTTACCTTCAGCTACATTTCCCTCTTCTACATGATTTTCTAATTATTTGTAATAGCAACCAAACTTGCCAATCATGCCATATATCCTCCAGATTCTTCTTTCACTTCTCTTATAAGGTACATCTCAAGTGCCTTTTCCAACCTTGTAATCTTTATCTGTATACATTAGTATTTATCAATGTAGAAGAAAGAAATGAATAGCAATTTTCAGATACGTAAGATTATTTTCTTCCTTACTTGGGACACTTCATATAATAAAAGACAAAGTTTTCAGGGGCAGCTGTAACTATTATTTGAATGCATACTACATTTACAGTTAACTTACATATACTTTTTCTTTATCTTTTTTTTGGTATCAGGAATCAAACTACCTCACACTGACCAGGCAGGTGCTTGTGCAGCTGAGCTAAATCCCTGGCTGACAAACATTTTCTCACTAAAAATTACATCTCTACTTGTTCTTAAAGAAATAACACAGCCAAAACATAGTAGGAATATTTACACAACAGAGCAAAGATTAAAACCAATAACCAATGAAAATATTTAAATAACGTTTGGAGGGTGGTGCTGGGAATAGAACTGAGGCTACTGTAGCTCTCTACCACTGATCTATAGCCCCCACCCATCAAGTAATTTTTAAAAACATTATCATTACCTTTTGGCTCATATAAGTAGAAATCACTTGATTTTACCTACCCTCAACTCCTGGCCCCTTCTTCTAAAATGGAGTAGGAGGTATGCAGATGTGGCACAGTGGTAGACCTGCCTAGTTTGTACAAAGCCATAAATTCAATCCCCAGCATGATACACACACACACACACACTTTCCCTTTCTCTTTATTATTCCACCAGTATTTTAAATTACACAATCATACCTCAGAGGTGGCCCAGAACTAGAATAGTGCATCCAAAATGGCTAACCAGGGAGCCATTTGGAGAAATGGAACTCTATTTGCTAGCTGTAAGAATCCCAACCTGCCTTTACCACCCCATGGAGAGAGAAAATCAAGTCCCCAAAACAAATCCCTGGATCAACCCGCATTTTCCAGTTACATGGGCCAATAAATTCCCTACTACTTCCTTTTTTATTTTAAGCACACTGACAAGGTCTTGCTGTGTTTGGGCTGGTCTTGAACTCACAGGATGACAGATGTGTGTGAGTACGCTGGGCTGTCACTGGCACTCAACTGCAAGCCCTTAAAGTTGTGGTCAGTTTCAGGGAGGAAAAGGCAATAAATGATGCAGGATCACGAACTGTAAGATATGGGACATTTTCCACTTGTTACAACACTGAGATCAGCATCATTTTGATAGGAGCTCAATTACTATTTTTAAATGCATTAAAAGATCACTCAGTTCCTAAGAAGTTAAGTTAAAAAGCATCTTGGTAGTACAGCTAAAATATCTACTTTGATTGTGTTACTGGCTCCATTAGAAAATTTTTTTTGAACAATTTTTTTTTTTTTTTTATTGGTACCAGGGATCAAACTCACAATGGCACGCTTGCAAGGCAGGTTCTTATGCCACTGAGCTAAACCCCCAGCCCCTAGAAAATTTTTTTCTTTTGGTGCTGGTAATTAAAACTCAAGCTTTACACATGCTAAGCATATACTGTACCACCGACTGACACTCCCAACATGTTCTTTTCACTATACTTAACATAAAGAAACACCGTCACTAAAATCAAACCTACTTCAATTCTTTCCCAAAACTAGGCCTAAAAATTCCTCACTTTCCTGCAGCAACTTAGGTATGTATGGGACAGGACTACTATAAGCTAAAAACTTTAGCACTTACCTCTGGGGGCACACATTCCTATACTTCTGTATTTTCATAACTGTTATGCTCACTATTTTCTAAACTTCTGCAAAAGCTAACCAAAATGATCTATATCTCCCCTTCCATGTTCATCCAATAAGCCATCACAATATTCCTACCATTTCTGTCATTTGTATCTTGCAAGTAAAATTGTATTAAGAATTCAAATTGGATTCTCTACATAGTGCACTACAATTTTTTCTTGACATTTTACTATCCTGCAAGTCTATCTGTTAAACGTTGAGAAACCTGAATTCTGAATCAATCAAACTTTTATGTATTTGCCATTTACTCACTAGCATAATATAGTAATTGATTTGCTTAGGGTTTTTTTGTTTTGTTTTGGTATTGGGATTTGAACTCAGGACTCTGCGCTTGCCAGGCAGGCACTGTGCCACTAAAGCTATATCCTCAGCCCTGTAATACAGTAATTGAAAAAACAATCCAAAAAATAAACTAGTGCTCCAACCTAGTTTACTCAATTGGTTGTACTAAGTCCAATCATAACAGTTGGGAGGTTGAGCTACTTTCTTAAAATAAAACACAGAAATTTACTATTTATCTGATCTTGAAGATCATGCCTGCTGAATTTAAGAACATCGCTTACAAGAGCAAAGTAATTTGTAACCTCCATCATCAAACTTGGTTCAATCAGTGAATTTAAAACTCTAGAAGATTTTGCCCTATTAAAAAATAAGTACCAGAACACACAAATTTGAAAAGTGTTTTATTTCACATCTCATTCCTTTTGACGCATTCGAGATCAAGATCGTTCACAGTGAACAATTCATCTTTTAACTGTTTCTTTTATAAATCTAGCTATTATTACGGTTCTCACAGAAAATTATGAAAAACCTAACAGTATAAATCTTGGAAGTTTTATAGTTTACAAACTTGCAACCAGAGTTGAAAAGACAGTCCATCACTGCATTTACTATGGCCACAAAGGTATTTCTTTCTGAGAACTAAAGAACTACTGAGGTTGGACTAAACTCTCTTCAAACTTTTGCATGATGAAGCACTAGACAGGGAGTGCCTTCCACCCAGGGAATGCCTACTAAAATTACAGAAGTTTATATGTGTAAGTTTCCATAGTTGGAATGATTTCAAATTGAACTGAAAATTACAGGAAGAAAAAATAGGTTCAAATTTACTGTTAAATGAAAGCAACTCACTCCTAAGAAATTTAACTGCAGTAACATAAAGAATTTAAAATTCTATTCTGTATATGTTTAGCTTTTGCCTAGGTAATTTAAACATTTCATCATGTTAATTCTTTAACTACAGCTTCAAGTAAAGAAGGCATGTAGTTCAACTTTCCTATTTAACAGACTAAAAGTAGCAGTTAACTGACTTTCTCAAGGTCACAAGAATACTGTGGTTGCTAAGTACACTCCCAACCCTCTCCAAGCCAGCACTTGTCCAATGCTACTTCTTTAGATTTCGTAATACTACATACAATTCACTTTGATACATTAATTATGTATACTTTAACATCCAAAATTATGTTTTCACAACAAAGTTTCATAAACTTTTTTAAGTGTCACTTCAAGATTCTTAAGGACATTTCACAGTGCTGTGCAAAAAACCAACACTTTTAGCAAAAGAGGTCTACTGACCAAATACACTTAAATACTATTATTATTTCCAACTTCCACAAGAAAGTTGGTTTTAAACTGAAACTTCCTAAGAAAAAAACATTTCCTTTATTCACATTTCATATACCTACCCACAAAAATCAAAAGGGAATAGCCAACTACAAGGAAACTATTTTACTTAGGGAAGAAAAAGTTGCTTTTTAAAATGTGGTCCAACTTCATATGCCTTTTTTACATATTTGAAAACGCTGCGGACTAATAACCAGAACTTTTTACATGAAAATTCAAACAGAAGCTTTTAAAAGGCTTCTAATTTGCCTCGTGTAAGGGGAGGAAATACTTTAACATATATGTACAATTTAGAAAACTCAATTCAAACATTTTGAATTCTTTTTTAAAAAATTTAAGTCATTAAGGCAGTACACCAAAAAAGGGCAAAAATGTTTATGTCGCTGTTTCCTGAAAGTCTCCATCCAACCAAAGCGGTGTACTTGATGTGGATAATAAAATGGTTTTCACATTCCTTCTGCCTCCAGCTAACATTTCTCTGATGAGGACTCCAGGCAACATTACGGCGCCCAGTTCAGTTTCTCCTTTCGTGGCGTAAATTTGAAGTAAACTGCCATGGAAGTAATTTTAAGGTACGAGTAGGAAATACGGGTGCACTATCACCTGCCAATGCCTTTTTATGACAGAAGTAAAATCTGCATAGAGCCAGCATCACAAAACTCAGTAGCTAAATATGCAAGCCAGGCTTTGCAAATGTGAATAAAAAAAAAATTTTTTTTAAAAACTTAAACCCTGAAGGGCCCTCTGATGTGAGGGCAAGGGCGTTAAAGTGTCACTTAGCCTGCGCGGTCCTCAGGATCCCGGAGACAAGAGCCCTGCGGGGACGAAGCCCGGAGCAGGGATGCTACGCAGCGGACGGCGGGACTGCAGGAAGCAGCGGTCCCCTCCCCGGCTCCGCGCCCGGGGAGTTCAACTAACAAAGGGCCTCGCGCCCGCCGCCCCCCGGAGCGGAAGCGCAGCCGCCCGCCCGCCGCCCGCCCCCCGCGACCCTCCCCAAGTCCAGGGCCGCGGCGGACTCCCGGCGGGGCCGGGATGCGGGCAGCTGGGAGAGGCACGACTAGGAGGCCCACGGATGCGATTCGGCGCATCCTGGCCGCTTCAGCCGGGCCGGGAGAGAGGAAGAGCTAAGTGCGCGGGAGGCCCGACCGGAGCCCCGCCGCCAGCCCTGCTGCCCGGGAGCCGCCGCGGTTTGTTACCGGCTGTGCGAAGCTCCGGCCGCCGCCGCTGTCGCCCACGCCCCGCGGCGTCGCCTCCCGGCGGGTCTCGCCTTCCTCAGCCGAGTAGTCGATCTCCCCCTCCTCGGTTTTCAGGCGCTTGGCCTGGCTCTCGTACTCCCGGTCCTCCTCGTACGTCTCCCTGGGTGAGGAGGAAGAGGAGGACATGGCGGCGGCCTGGGGGACCCGCCGGCCGGCGGTGGGGGTGGCGGAGGGGCGCGGGCCTCAGACGCCGCCGGCCAGTGCCCGCCGCAGGCAGCGCCTCTCCGGCAGCCGGTATCTGGGGAGAGCCGGCGGGCTCAAAGCGGCGCCCCAAGAGGAGGCTCCGCAGCAATAGCTCCCCTTCACCGCCCAGTCAACACTCAGCTTCAGCTGTCCCCCCCACCCCGGGGGAGCGAATATAAGGATGGGGACACGACCGTGGCTTCCGGTCTTCCCTCCTCCCCAATCCGCTCCCCACAGCCCGAGCCAAGCCTCCGCCCGCCTTCGCGGCAGCCGCGTAGGATCGAATCCAGCTGCAGCCCGCGGGAAACGCCCCTCCCAAACCGAGGTCCCGCTCTCTATTGGCAGAGTGGGAAAGTCGACCAGGCTTCCAATTGGCTGGAAAGTGTGTCCATCAAAATCCGCCCGGAGCCTGGCCTGGCCTGGCCTGGCGTTGGATACAGTGTCTAGTGAACGTGCATCCAGCCAGCTATCCCCGGTGGCCTAACGGCCGACGCGTGCCGCTCTGGAGTCGTTGCGGCCCCGCGGCCGTTGGCTCTTTGAGGCTCTTACCGAGGCGGGGCGCAGAGGGATCCTGGACAGGCGGCGAGGCGTGTAGCGGCCCCAGGCTTGCGGGTGTTAACCGCCCTCCCCCTAATTTGAATGCTTTGCCTCTCTTCTTCGAAAGAAGGAAAACCTTTGAAATCCTATGTTGTGACTCTCACAGCTCCCCAACTGCAGGAAAAGGGAGAGGAGAGTTTAGCAGCATGCCTTCCCGGATTGAGGGCAAAAGCTAGTGAAAGTGGGCGGGCTCTCGGCCCCGCAAACGAGAGGCTGGAAAGAGCGGCCGGTCCCGGAGAGCCGGCTGGGAGCGAGTCGGGCGCTCGGCGGGCGCGGCCGGCGGATGGGCTCCTGTGGCCGGGAGCCTTCGCTGCCCAGCCCCTGCCTCGCCAAAGACGCCTTTAAACCTCCACATAAAACCATGTCCACCTCGTCTCTCTTCTGGTCTATTTCGTCGTATGATTTGTCCTTTAGCCCACAACTCACCTCTGGAGTCCTAAGGACTCCGTAGCCTTTAGTTACTTCTTGTTGCCAGAGGATCTTTCATACCTACCTCTTAAGATGTAATGTTTTTGCAACTAGGAGCGACAACGAATGTAAATCATTATGTATCTCAAACAGATACTAATAAAAAGTTTTAATTACAGCTTTATGTCATGGTAGTACTCCATTGTGTGTAAATACTACGTTTTCTTTATCCGTTGATGCACTTCGAGACCGCAATGTTAGGTAAAATTGATCGGACACACAAGCTTAAAAATCGCATGGTTTCTCTTTATATGAGAAAGTAAAATTATAGAGAAGAAAATAAAAGATACTAGGGCGCAGGGAGATAGATCTTTCTCAAATGGGAAAGGGATCAAGAAATAGGGGGAAATGAGGAAGGAAAGGGAATGAAAAAAGGAATTAAGTTGTGTCACATACATGTGCCAACTTCCCCGAAGGAATGTAAACATATGCAAACATATACTAATAAAAAAGTAAATTCACATTTTAAAATTATAGTTCTCCCAAAATTACAGTTCTTGCCTGGATAAGGAAATTCAATTGACTTCCATAGAAAACAAACTATAATATACTACTTTCATATTCTTAAGTTTAATTTCTATTAAAAAGACCCCAAAATTATGCAAAATGTGTCATTTTCTGACGAACGTATCATTTGAACCAGCAATGCAAATTACGAGGTTTTCATACCCAAATTCAATTTCCAATACTGTTGCTGTTTCATCAAAAATTCGACAATTTTGTTTCCCACCTCAACTCGTGTAAAAATCAAAAAAAATTTCATGTATATCATACTGTGACCCACATTTCTCAAAGATTGGAGTCAAAAAGGTGTGTTATGATTAATAACCAAGCGTTTGATGTGAAATTCAGCTATTCAGAGACAAATGTTTAATTGTTCCTGGGTGCTGTTTCTGATGATACCACTTTCAGTGTTTGGCAGAAATAAGAAAGGGCACTGTAGCTCTGTTGCCCCTTTTATTTAACCTACTTTTGATTAGTTATGGTGAAAAGCCACAGTTCCGGGAGGATGCACTCTTCAGGAAGTGCCTCTAGTACTATTAGCTCACCATGTAGTCAAGTGTAACCACAGTACTATGATCTTTTAAAAGCTCTCATGCACATCTGTTTTGGGGCTCCAGCTTCCACAGTGTTTGCCCTTTTCTAAAATAATGGTAAATCTACAAAAATAAAGTGCTCACTCATATATCAGGTAAAATTCAATTCTTTTTTTTTTTTTTTTTGGTACTGGAGATTGAACTCATGACCTTGCACTTGCCAGGTAGGCGTTTAAGCCACTGAGCTAAATCCCCAGCCCCTCAATTCTTATTATACATGATAATCACCCTTCAAAATAATACTTCAGTTATTTTCATTTTTCTCTCTACTTCATAAAGTGTTAATGTTTTAGATATATGTATCTAACTTGTAACTTGTAAACTGAATTAGTGTGGTGTTGGGGGTGGAGGGCCCACCTAAGGATTGTTGCCAACATCATAAAAAGGAGAGGAAGGAGAGGAAGAAATGGTGCCTGTGGTTCTCCTGTTGCCGGTTGTGCTGGAGGAAGAGCTTCTTTTCTGATAAAAACTCGGCTGTTATTCAGAGGAGCTCAGGACCTCAATGTCGCTAAGGTTGGTAATTTTCAGGGGAGCCATGGTACTTACTTTGAGCATTGTTTCCTGGCTCCAGTGCAGAACCTTCAACGTAAGGGCACAGATCTTTCGTCCCACTGGCACAGATTTTCTGGTTTCCATCGCTGACCTTTGGGCCTACCCAACACAGGCTTGCGTGAGACATTGTCTCAAGCTCAAGATTTTCATCTGGGCTCCTGCAGAACATTGCCCTAGGATCCCGACCTCAACTGGACTTTTTTGGGTCTTTCAGTGTATGGACAAATTTCCTGCACTTTTGTGTTTGACTCTGGGTGATTATTGTAAAATAATTCTGTAGTTATGAGTCCTGCATTAAATCATTTTCCTTGCAAACCCTATTACAATGTACAATTTTTTTTTTTTTTTTTTTATGCCGGGGATTGAACTCACAATCTTGAGTTTGCCAAGCAGGCATTTATGCCACTGAGCTAAACCCCGGGTCACAACAAAATAATTTTATTAAAATATATAATTTATTAATTTAAAAGAATAAGATGGTATAATATTTCTGTCCACAGTTGGAAATGAATAGAATTTGTGAAACTAAACTTGCTTTCTATATGCAAATACAACTCCAATTAACAAAATGCTCATACTTAACAAAAAAAAAATTGGGTACTATTGATTACTCTTTTATTTTACACAATATTCTATTGTTTTGTTTCTCACAAAGAAAAATAATCCAAAGTTTTAAGATCCTAGTCTGTCCTTTTAAGTTGGAGCAAAATTAAATATATTCCCCATTAAAGAAATTAACTTGGTAAGCAAGTTACTAATTCAATTCATCTTTCTTTCTTGGTCTTTGATGCTGAGATCACTAAAAAAAAAAAAAAAAAAAGGACAAAGACTTTTAAAGATAACGTATAACCTAGGTTTTTTAGACCTCAGTTTTTTTGTGCCATCACTTTCTCTGTGAGCCAATCATTGAAAATCAAGAACTTCCCACACTTGCCCAAGCAACCGGCTGGTGGAGAACAGGCTGAGTTGATAGCAACTGAGGTACAAAAAAAACTAAATGATGGTATTGTTTGATTGACTTTGCAGGTCTAGAGCCAGTAGTGTGAGCATCTACTAGGAGGATGACAGTGTATGTAGCATAGCAAATATGAGGGATTTCCTTCTGTCTTGTTTTTGAAATCTAATATTGTTCTCACTGTTTTGTTCCAATTTATTGTTTTGTTTTATTCAATGCTCTGTTTTGATTGGTTTTATTCTGTTTTATTTGATTTTACTATGTCTGATGGAATGGACGATATTTGTGAAGATAACAAGATATATCATGGTAGCCATTGTTTTCCTACTATGCTGCTTTGAAGTTCTGTACCACTTTCACTGCTTTGTTTTCATTGATTTTACTCTTTTGTTTTGTTGGGTTTTATTCTTGTTAAAATTAAAAAAAATTAAAAATTAAATTCATTAAGCCTCACTTATCTACAGAGTGTTTTATTCCACAACAGGATATACATTTTGCTCAACAGTACATGGAACTTTTTCCAAAATAGGCCATATTTTAAGTTGTAATCCATGCTTAAATGAATACAAAGAATTGAAATAAGTCATTGCATATATTGGATTATAGTGCAACAAACACATAGAAATCAACCACAAAAGAAGCCAGATAGCCAGGCATAATAGCACATGCCTGTAATCCCAGCACTCGGGGAGGCTGAGGCAGGAGGATAGCTGCAAGTGTGAAGCCAGCCTGGGCCTCACAGTGAGCTCAAAGCCAATCTTGAATACATAGCAAGACCCTGTCTCAAAAAAATAAAAAGAAAAGAAGTCACAGAAACTAACGTGGAGTTTAAATAACATATTACTGAATAATTAATGGACCGCAGAAGAAATCAGGGAAAGGAAGAAATAAAAAAGTTCCTAGAATTAAATAACAATGGTAGTTTACCAAAACCAATGGGACACAATGAAAGCAGTCCTAAGAGGAAAGGTTACAGCTATAAATACACACATAAAAAGAGTAGGGAGATACCAAATTATCTAGTGATACCCCTCAAAGACCTAGAAAGACAATAACAAACGAAAACTTAAACTAACGGAAGAAAATTAGTTAAAATTCAGAACAGGAATTAATGAAATTGAGACTAGAAAAAATACAAATAATTTAAAAGTTAAGCTCTTCTCTGGCTCAAAAAAAGAGAAGCATGTGAAATTTAATCAAATTTCAAAAACTGATCTATGAATTATTTGTCTCTCGTATTTGAAATGAGACCATTTTTAAAATACAATATCAAGCTGGGTATGGTGGCTCACGCCTGTAATCCTAGCACTCAGGAGGCTGAGGCAGGAGGATCATTGCAAGTTTAAGACCAGCCTAGGCTACAAAATGAGCTCAAGGTCAGCCTGAACTGCATAATGAGACCCTGTCTCAAAAAAACAAAAATAAAATAAAATATCATTTTTCGAATAACTAAACAGATATCACTCTTTTTGCACACTGGATGTATCAAAATGCATATGATTGAAATTTGTAAACCAACCAATTATAAATATGCAAGAGGTATTTTAACAAAAGATTTCTTATAGTAAATATTTTAAAAGTGAATTTTATTTCACAAAGCAAGTATTCCTTAACTTTAAGCACACCATTATATGAAAATCAGAATTTACACTGAAATGAAGAATTAAGTATAATCACCTGATGCTCATACAGTGAAGTTATTACTATTGGTAAATATATGATCCTCCCCTACACTGCAGTATTGAGGATTGAACCAGTGCCTTGTACATGCTCAGTGCCCGGCCACTGAACTACACCCCAGCTCTATTATTCTAATTATAAATAAATAATCGGCACTTTATTATTTACAAAGTTGTGTCACATACATTGACTTACTTGAGTCTCATAGTAATCTTTTTAAAGCAGACAGAGCAGGTCCTTACTGTCTCCATTTGGCAGGTAAGGTTTGAAAAGGCTAATCTTTTCCCTCTAAATTTTTACCTACTTTTCACTATACTGATAAGACATATGAGCTATCTATGGTAATTACATTGGAATTAAAACTCTTAACTTTCTGCCCTGTTCGGACAAAACTCCTTTACCAAAAATATATTGTTTAAGAACACAATTTTCTAAGCTATCTATAATTTGTGCAAGGTAAAACTATTGTTTTATGATACTGGAAAAGCATATCTCAATACTTGCTAATACAAGGTTCTCCATCAATAAATATTTGCTGGACTAGGGATTTAGCTCAGCAGCTCAAGTGCTTGTCTGGTAGGTGTGAGGTTGTGAGTTTGACCCCTATACCAATAAATAAATAAATAAGTGATTGCTAAAATAACGTGAATGGTTTGGAAACGGTAGCAGCAAACCATGTCACTCAAGTTCAATTGCAAAAAACAGAATTCAGTTAGTCTAATCTAGAAGTACTAAAGCACTTAAAAATTAGAAAAGCTGATGGAATCACTCTCAAAACCACACCTAAGAAACGGAAAACAAAAAGAGCTGAGCTCTTCCTCATTGAGAAGCCAACCGCAGTAGCACTATGACACCACGACCACAGTCTGGAAATCACCATTCCCAGGAAGCTGTCACTTCCATGGCCAGCTTCAGAATCACTCTATAGCAATGGCACAGGCAAAATGGATGTCCCACCCATGCTTTCTGATACTCAGGAAGCCAGCAACTGAACCCTGGGACCTCTGCTACTATAGTAACAAAAGGAAAAATCCTCCCACCACCATGCTTGGCAGCACAGTCTTGCAGTTCTTATACAGGGGTATTGACTGGTAGAACCTAAATATTTGTATATTAGTAACTGCAGGAGATGGAGGATGCAATTTTTGGCTTATCAGTCAGTGCCCAGTGCAGTAAAACCCACTGAAGAAGATGAAATGACTTTTGGGTGAGTCCTCATTACCCCTCACACTTACTTGAATGTTTGGTTTAAGTAGACCACACATTTTGTGCTGCATGTTTATAGAATACTGTTCCTGTTTATATAGGTTAGAGAAGCCCCATAATGATAGGAAAGTTACAGGACCAAATGAACTTCAGCTCCCAGACAGTATGATTATGGTACAACTTCTAAAAGCAGAAAATAACTTTTTAATGATACCCTATTTTGTTAATATCTAGAAAGTCTAATATGTGAAGGCCATTATTTATTTCCTTTCTTTTTCTTTTTTCTTTTTAACTAGCGGTCTGCTTATGTTGCCTAGGCTGGTTTCAAATTCCTGGGCTCAAGCAATCCTTCTGCCTCAGCCTGAATTACAGTCAGGCACCTTTGTACCCACCAAGAGCACATTTTGAATAGTAGTATTTGAGGTAAACCTTCTCCATCCAGGCTGCCTAGTGAATGAGGTATGTGGAAATAATGTTCTCTTTAACCTTGGAGCACTTAAACGAAGTCCAATACAGGTAAAGCCTCCACTTTACAACAGCATGTTATAGTAATGTTAATATTTGGGGCCAGGGATTTAGCTCAGTAGTATAAGTACCTGCCTGGCAAGTGCAAGGTCATGAGGTTGATCAAAAAAAAAAAAAAGATACACACACACACACACACACATATATTCTATCTGTGCCACGATATCAGAAGAATTGTATATTTTAAGTAAAATATGCCCATTACTGAGTCTTGATCAAGTATTGGCCAGCAAGTTTTGTTTTGTTTCATTGTGGTAGTGAAGATTAAACCCAGGACTTCATGCTTGAGTGTTCGCTAAACTGGTTCAGTCTATCTTTGGGAGTGAGATAGATAAGATAGATAATAAGTGTTATGGTTTGTGTCTTGAAGTCCCCTCAAAGCTTCACATAGTCTACAAACCTTTCCTCCATTAACTTGTAAGTATCAGGTATTTTGTCTCAGCAACAACAACAACAAAAAAAAAACTAAGGGGGAGAGGGATTCAGCTCAGCAGCACAAGTACCTGTTTGGGCAAGCACGAGGTTCAATTCCTGGTACAAAAAAAAAGAAAGAAAGAAAGAAAAAGAAAAACAACACTTTTTTTTTTTTTTTTTTTACCAAGGACCAAACTCACAACTGTGCGCTTACCAGGCAGGCGCTTATGCCACTGAGCTAAATCCCCAGCCCAAAATAACACATTTTAAAGCACATTTTAAGCATATACTAAGCATATTGTATTTGTACTATTATAAAATATTCCTGGGCTGGGGATTTGGCTCAGCAGCTCAAGCACTTGCCTGATAAGTGTGAGGCTATGAGTTCAATCCCCAGTACCAAAAAAATAAAATAAAATAAAATATTCCTAAGCAGAGGACATTTAGAATTGCTGTATGTAAGGTGACAGATACGCTAATTGGTTTGAATATAGTGAACATTTCATGAGAACATTTATCTCAGAATATTGTGTTTTACACCCTAAATATGCATGATTTTGTCAATTATACTCAGTTAAAAAGGGGAAAAGGACATTTTAATAAGGTGAACATTCTTTTTAATCCTTTTTGCAATAAAAATATTAAGTTAAAATTTGAGGACTAGCAATAGCTGTAATCCTAGCACTTTATGAAGCAGAGACAGAAGGATCACCACAAGTTCAAAGCCAGCATGGGTTACCTAGCAAGTTTAGCCTGAACTATATAGTAAGACCCTCTCCAAGAAAAACAAAACAAAACAAAAAACATAAAGGCAGAAGTAATATGTGATTCAGATGGAGGAGCATAGGGTGACTCATTCCTATTGAACATGATTCTCATTCTGCAGAATTTTTCTTGGTGCTTCCCCAAATTCAGAATTTCCAATGATTTTGGAGGAAATTTTGTACAAGAAAGAACTTAGTTCAGAACTATTTTCACTGATACCCAACAATAGAATTGAGTAAGAACTTAACGCATATTTGATATCAATAGGAGAGTTATTGAAAACATTTTGACAATTTATTAAAACGTATTGCTCAGTATAGTGTCACACACTTCTAGTCCCAGCACTGAGGAAGCCCAAGGCAAGAGGATGGCAGGTCCCAGCCCAGCATGACCAATTTAGCAATCTAGGGAGACCCTCTCTTAAAATTTTAAAAAGCACTGAGGATGTAGCTCAGTGCAAAAGTCCTAGGTTCAATCCTCAATACCACAAAGAGAAAAAAAAAGGCCTTAAGGATTGCAGCATGTAATATTTGCAGAACACAGGGTTTGCTCTCTCATTTTATGGATGTGAGCCCAAGAAACAGACTCTTAGTTATAAATCTGTGCTGAGTAATATGACAAGTATATAATACAGAAAAAAAAAAAGAGAGCGTAGGCTACTCTAATGCTGCTGGGGTGGGAAAGTATGAAACCATTGTCAACTTTCATGTAGGCATTGTGTTTCCTGCTTCATTCAAACAGATAAGTAACAACTTGTCTCGAAAGCCTTGATAACATTCTGAGAAGCGGGTGACCTAAAATTTGATGGAGGCAAGATTTAGTGGTTGATACACACTCTCTCCTGTTCTGGGACGTGTACTCAAATCAGTTAAAAAACCCACGGAGTTTTGATGCTTGACTTGAGTTATGCCTGAAGGCTTGGACAATTTGTAGGCCGAAGAAGAAAAGGGAAAAGAGACGGTTCCATGTAAGAACCTGGAGAGAATGTAGAGGAAGATATGGCCTCTCACCACTCATCTGCACCCCAGCCAGCTTGGACCTGTGGACTCACTGAGTCATTGTGGAAAGCAGAATCTGACGGTGAAGAAACTCTCATGCTATGTTGTCAGTACCATTGCAACAACAGTGTTTTGAGACACAGGTAGTAAGAGGGCCCAGCTGGGGACCTTATTTTCCTTTCTCTATGGGTGGACGAAAACGAATATAGCCAGTGCTGTGTAGGATGGAACAACAGAAAAGCAGAACTTACGTGGAAACAGGGCTAGCAACAGAGTAAGTGCCTCCATCAAAACTAGTTCAAACAAAGGATTCCCATAAAGGATTAGACCACCACAGGTACATAAGCACAGTGGATCCCAAGAGCAAGCCAGAAATCTCCTCACAACTCTCAGATTACCTGGAAAATGTTTTGTGAAGGGACATTATTGAAGTCTTTTAGGTAGACATATATAGTTAATGTGACTTTTTTTGGTTCCTATGAACTGATCAGCTGTGGGAGTAGTCAGACTACATCTGACTTATAAAAATATACCACACTAATTACTGGCTTTATGTTCTATAAGCGTTCCTCACTCGATAAATATTTCAGAAAAGCTAATGATAAATAGTTGTTAGAAGTAAAATGTAAAACAAATTCTTATTTTCTCATAAATAACCATTATTTAGGCATAATATACCTAAGCAGCCACCATAAGTTCTGTTCTACTATACAAAAAAATTCCAATAAACTGCAATAAAAGACTTCTGATAATGATGGGCTTTGAGATGAAGGCTAGTTCAAAGCAGTATGGGCACCACAGGCCAACACATTCCCCATTGTAAAGTTATTCTTTCACCATTAGCCACTGCTGACTTCGTAACTACCAGATATTTTTGCCTTTTACAGTTCTGGGGAGCAAACAGGGTCTTGCACATGCTTGGCAAGTACTGCACCACAGAGTGAGGTCCATAGCCCCACAGCTACCAGACTATGAAGTGGGTGTTTATGAGCCTAAAAATTAAGGCCATGGTCATTTCACTTCAACATCCTTCCAAATTCAGCCTTACTCGAAACTACTTAAAACCAATAGTTCTGTGTTCATTCTGAAAATTGGGAATGCTTTGTATTGAATGTAACAGTCTCCGCAGTCTCTGTGAGGGACTATGCTGGCCAGCTCACAAGGGTAAGATTCTAGTCCCTCCATGACAAATGAACCTATAATAAATAGAGTTTTAACATTTTTCAACAGGGTGGTTCCACCCTCATATAACAGAACTCTTTTCTCCTATGAGGAACCCATTCCCCCATTTCCCACGTGAGGCCGAACTCTTCTCTCAGAGACTCAAAACAATCACAAGACTGGGTAAGCAGTTCAACGAAACCAACCAGAGTTCCCTGTTTCCCTAGCCTCATTGATTGCTTCAGAGAGATGTACGTGACCAAGCAGAGTATACCAGTATCAGCCCAAGAAGCTTCTCGTCAGAGATAATAGAAAAAGTACAAATTTTATGAGGTTTACTAACCTGAGCATTTAGGAATCTGGGACTGGAAAAGTCCAGAGTGAAGACTTAAGAGGTTATCTGAGCTGTGAGACATGAAAATAGGCCTGATGCTATCATTTGAACCCTTGAGTCCAGTTATGTTTAACCCAGCTCTGTATTGGCTGTTTTTCTTTTCCCTCATACCATCTATTCAAGAGCAGTACGCTTAATTACTCCAATCTATACCAAGTGATTCAGCTTTTCAGGAATAAAATTCTCCCACCATTTCCCTTTCTGGGCTCCTGGGGTTTCTTTTGGACAAGGGATGCTATTAAAGCAACTGGTAAGATCATGGAAATATGTAAGCATAGCTCTCAGATTTTTGTTAGCTTTGACCAAAGTCAGGGAGCAAAATGGCAGGTCAAAAGAAGTACCTACAATCACTCTCAAGGTGGCAAGATCTTTGTAATCATTTTTACATAACGGAAATTCTTTTTCTCGTGATATTACTGTTTTTATCTATGGTACAAATCACTTTCAAAACTTTTCTCCCCAGTGGTTCAGGTAACCAGATAACCTATTGTTTTGTCCTAGTTGTTGTTTTCTTTATTAGCAGGTGGTCTTTTCATTATCATGTCATTACCCTAAAGAGGGTGTTCCTGGAAGGAGAGCAAACCAGCACACCACAACTTGAATGTAACATAAAACAACCCAGGCTAACTTCCCACTGTATTCTTGGCTTTTGTGCTCACATAAACATGGGCATTTTGCAGTTCCTGCTCATTTCTCTCCTTGTTTTGTCTCTATTTCTAAAACTTCTGGATGACATAATCAATTTGCCCTGAATTTTCTAATTTAACTCAATTTATTTGACTAGATAGCTTTTCTTCCTATTACCTAATAGATTTCCTCTCTGAATTTCCCCTTTAGAACAAAATTTCCATTCAACCCACTGAACCTCCCACTCTCATGGGCCAATAAATTCCTCTTTGGTTAAGCTTCTTTGGGTAGGGTATCTTTCCCTAATGAATGACTTGAGCTCCTGCCACAATCTGCTGAGCTATTCAACCTTTCTCAGAGGTTTTCAACCCTACAGCCAATTACTGGGCTGCTCACCACTGAAATCCTAGGATTCAAAATCAGGTTAATTATAAAAAGAAAGGAAAACATGGTAGGGTGATTATACTTCTGTGCCCCCCCCCACAACAGGGGTAAAATAACAGTAAAGGAACATACAATAAAAACACACCAATACCAAAAAGAACAAGTTGGAGAAGAAACAGGAACAAAGAATATTCAACAAACATGGAAAATAAATGTAGAATTAATAACTGGTTTGATAGAACAAAGAAAGTTGAACTCATCTCAGAGGGAAATTTTAATGAGTAACAAGGTAGAAACTGAAAATCTCAGTGCTGCAGAAAGCAAGAACCACAAAAGGTAGAAAGGAAGAAGTGACTCTAAAGTGAATAGGATTGGTTGGCTGTGTGTAAGGGAAATGGCTGCCTTTCTGGGCAACGGTCCCTCAACAACTTTAAAACCACCAGATATTCCTTTCTTTGCTCACCACTTAGCCACACTCTGAAGAAATCAACCCAGTAGACTCCGGACTTGGACATTAATCTACAATAGAGCAAGAACAATTCATAGAGCTGAAAACTGCAGTCGTTTGTAAGAGGCTACATGGTGAACAGAGGTTGCAGACATGTCCCATTCTAGCTTCCAGAAAGCCAGTGACCAACAATTTACCTGCGCCCAACTAGAGATTTTCCTCTGGAGAAACTGGACAGTCCCAGAAAGAAGACCTCTAGCTTCTGTCATTACTGAATCCCCCAATAATAAGACTGGTTCACCACCCAGTCAATCTGCTGAGAAGCCCTTTTAACAACACTCCTTGTCAACCAAAATTTCCAGAGCTTTTGTAAGAGTGAATCTTAAAAATTAATGACCGTTTACGGATCCCAGACAGACATTTAAAGAAACTCTGCAATATGAAAATCAGATTCTCATACAGAAAAATTTCAATTTAGGTCTCAAAATTCTTGACCCTGGAAAGAACAAAGTCTAGTTGTCACTGTTGCTTGTGAAGCTGTTTGATCAGCAGAATTAGTGCCATAGCCTTCTATCAGGACTGTATTCAACAACAAGTAACAGAAAGTCAGACTACAATGGTTTAAATAACTAGGAGTTTGCTTTTGTCATATAACAAGAAGTTGGAAGTATTGGCTGCAGGAATTGATTCAATGTTTCCTTTACACCAGAGAGCATCTCTATGAGTTTCCTTCCCTGGTGACCCAAGATAGCAGTTTCAGGAATCACATCCTGTTCAAGGCTGCAGAGAGAAAGAAGGAACATCTTATTGACTAGAGTCATGTCATATGATTCCCGTGATTTGGCTAGGAAATCTCTCCTCCGTTAAGCTATTGCTGTCCTAACAGAATTATGGTTACCTCTTCAAGAAAGAAGAAAGAAATGCTCACTATATAGCTAACTATCGTGCCTACCACAGTCTTAAAACCAAATTGTGCTTCTCTGGAACATACACTTTATGGAGTTTGTAAAGATCCTAAATAATTTTTATGTGTATCAGATGAAAGACCTTGGAAACATTTCTTAATCTGTCAGTGAAGATTCTGGGGTCTTTATCTTCCAGACTACAAGAGTTTAGTATTTCTAATCCTGACATCACTTAGCTGTTTTTCTTGTAACAATGCCCAGGAAGAATCCACAGTCCCACAAAAATGTGAGGCTAAGACAATACATTCATAGAACAATTTCAAGCCTTATTTCCCAGCTCTGACTTAAGTTTTGGGTGTCTACACACTTTCATGTATGTATTGAACACTGGCTCACCAACAGCATCAAGAGGAGCATTAACACAGTGGCTAGAGGAACTCTGATGGGTAATGCAGCTCTCACAGCAGGACTGGCTTGC
This sequence comes from Hydrochoerus hydrochaeris, assembly GCA_004027455.1. NCBI lineage: Eukaryota > Metazoa > Chordata > Mammalia > Rodentia > Hydrochaeridae > Hydrochoerus > Hydrochoerus hydrochaeris. The sequence continues at coordinate 54,232 of PVLA01008692.1, forward strand.
ATTTGGACTGAAGATTGTCATTTAAAGGGATATGCTAATCACCATCAAAGTTAAACAGATTAAATACTGTATGGAAAAATGAAAAGGTTTCTTTTGTTAGGGTGGTGGAATTATGGGTAATCTCCAGTGGTCTTGGCTTACGTAGTCATTATATAATGGTGTCTGAGGGTATATATATATATATATATATATATATATATTTAAAGGGAACAGGTAAAGTTGTTGTACACAACGTAGCTCCTGGGACTGATTCCCATGCTAACCCTCATCTCTGAATTAATCTCCTGAGGCTGTGAGGGCTCTGTAGAGTACCACAGAACTCTGTGAGGTTTACACGATCATAACATATTTTTAAACTATTTGAGGATGTTTTACATATCATATATAACATGAAAGTTGTTTTATATTATTTGTTTTTGTTTGGGATCCCACTATATTGCCCAAGCTGGCCTTAAACTTTCAATTCTCTTGCCTCAAACTTCCAAGTAGCTGGGATTACAGATTTCAAACCATTACTCCTGGCTTGAAAAAATAGTTTTAAGTGGTAAGTGTTAAACCTCTGAAAAATTACGTACTTACAAAATTGTCTTCTTGAGACAGGAATTCCTTTGTTTTTGTCCTTTGATGTTGGTCATAATACTCCACAAGGGCCCACTGGCAGTTGACCAGATAGGAAGCTGTTAGGGAAACAGGTGTTAGCCATAGCACAAACTCCTAATTTGCCAATGATACCTACCTGATTATGTGCCCTTAACATTTACCAATCTGAGTCAAGAGTCCTCCAAGTAGAGCAGGGCCTGGTGGTACACGCCTGTAATCCCAGCACTTGGGAAGCTGAGGAGGAGGATCGTTGCAAATTTGAGACCAGCCTCGGCTATAAAATGAGCTCAAGGCCAGCCTGAATCACATAGCAAGACCCTGTCTCAAAAGTAAAAAAATAAAATAAAATAAAAAACAAAAAAGAGTCCTCCAAGTGTTAAACTCTATTACAACCAGGAATCCTGCCTCGGAAACTTTGGGAGTCAATAAGCCACTCTTTAACAACCTCCCTTCAGTATTCCCTAACCCAATAAAGGGCAAGGGGCCAGCAGCACCCCTCTGGAGGGATATCTCCACCACTTCTCATCAACATCGCCTCTACAGTTCCCAACCCCTCCAGTGATCTGAGACTTTCAGAAAAGCGTTTAGGGGATATGGGTCTCTGTCGCAGAGGATGATGTAGCGGGAGTGTCTCTGCATCTATGTGGCAAATCATTTTTAAAGTGGTGCTCTACGAATATTGCAGACATCACAGGGTATCTTGCACTCAATTTAGGGGAAGCCTAGATAGGAAAAGAAAAGAAAAAAGAAAAGAAAAGAAGAAAAGAAAAGAAAAGAAAAGAAAAGAAAAGAAAAGAAAAACAGTGGTCATAATAGCTTTTCTTTGTTTGTTTGTTTGTTTGTTTGTTTATTTGTTTGGTTTTTTTGGTACTGGGGATCGAACTCTGACCTTGTGCTTACCATGCAAGAACTTAAGCCACTGAGCTAAATCCCCAGCCCCATAATAGCTTTGAACACATTGAAAACATACCACAAATCAAGCACTTTGTTAAACTTTTTATTTTCAGTGCTGAGAATTAAACCCATAGCCCTGTGTATGATAGGTAAACATTCTACCACTAGGCTACATCATTATCCCTTTTTACTTTTTTTTTTTTTTTTCTGAGACAGGCTCTCACTAAGTTCTCCAGGCTGCCTCAAGTCTGCTTAGCCTCTCAAGGAGTGGAGATTTCAGATGTGCAACCACTGTATCTGGTTAATTCTTTACTTGTAGTAACTCATGTAATTCTTATAGCAACTCTGGCGAACAGATATTTTTACTATTTGGTTGTACCAATAAGGGGACAGTGAAGCTAAGAGGTTAAATAACTTGTCTAAGTTTTCACATTTGTAAATGATTAGAATCAGATTTTTCTTTTTTTTTACTTTTTTAAAAATTTTATTTAAAGAGAAAAAAACAAAACAGAAAAAAGGGTAGAATCAGTACAGAATTTCAAAAAACAATAAACAGTAAGAAATCACTAGTTGATAAATTACATATTGTCTTCTTAGATTTAGTTGTTCAAGTTACAAAATTAAAGCATACAAACTGGACATTCAAACAGTGAGGCTGCAACAGTTCTGTTCAAAGATCCAACAAAAACTCGCCAACATGGTTATCAATTCTGCACACTTAAACATACATGCAGTTATATCCTTTAGAGCATTTTCTTTTCCTCCTTTTGCTTTTTAAGTCCATTATCTGTTTAGTTATATCATATTTCAGCTTGCTCAGTACCTTACTCATCTGTTTCATTGGTTTTTTTAAATTTTATTTAAAGAGAGGGGAAAAATAAAGCAAAACAGAATAAAAAGGGTAGAAATAACACAGAATTTCAAATAATGAACAGTAAGAAATCACTAGTTGATACATTACATATTGTCTTCCTGGATGTAGTTGTTCAAGTTATAAAACCAAAGCATACAAAGTGGACATTCAGTGAGGCTGCAAATAGCTCCGTTCTCTGATCCAACAAAAATTTAGCAACATAATTATCATTCCTATACATGCAGTTATATCCTTTAGAGCACCTACTTTTCCTCCTTTTGCTTTTTAAGTCCATTATCTGTTTAGTTATAGCATGTTTCAGGTTGCTCAGTACCTTGCTGATCTGTTTTGCTGTTATTTACTTTTTTAAAAACTTTTTCTTATTTATTATTATTTTTTATTTTATTTATTTATTTTATTTTGAAGGTAGTAAAATACAGCAGAACAAGACAGGACATAGCCAACTGAGGCAGTGCAGTGAAACTGGCACAGAACCTCACAGCAGGCCACCAGGACAACAGCAATAGGCACAATAGTATATCTGGTTTTCTTCACAATAGTTGTTCCTTCAATCAGGCAGAGCAATATGGAAGGAAATACCGAAATTACAAGAACAGAATATTGAATAGAGCAATACCATTGATCAAAACAGAGCAAAACAGAGATAAAAATATTTGCCCTCAAAGAGATGGCAGAAGAAAATCCCCCTTATTTGCTATATCGCATATAGTCAAACTCGCAAGACATGCTCAGATCTCCAGCTCCCACCTGCTGCGGGTGGGTATGGATGTTTGATTCTTAGCCTGCGCCCGGGGAGGCTCACAGCCGCCCACCAGAGGGGTGAACTCTCTGCCCGTTTTCCCAGCGCCCCAAAGTCCAACATGGCACGTAGCAGATCTCAGGAAATGCTGATATGGTTCTCACCCTGGAGCGGCCATGGCTTGCCAAGCCACAGCCACTTACCAGAGTGGCATGCTGGTTGAATCAGATTTTTCTTACAGTGCTAATAATAGAAACCCACTTGAGCTAAATTTTGCTGCACCTCCTATATACACACAGAGAATTTAGGAACACAGGGATGTTATAGGGGACTTAAGCGACAGAAGTAATGAGATAATTTGATACCACCATGGGGACAAAGGGCAGGTGCACTCAAGGGTCTTAACTCAAGACCTGCTACTCATTAAAAGCATGGCAAGTATCATTCCTTGCCTATACCTCCTCCCCAGGGATGGGAATGCTCCCAAGACCTGCTGATTATTGCTGACTTTTGCATGTTAAATGCAGTTATGTTCCTCAAGTATCAAGAGAATACCTTACCATATGAACCCTCCAAACTGAACGTTTGTTATGATAGAGTTTTCCAGGTTTATGTTTATGTGTTCTTAACTGGATTACAAGAAGTACAGGAGTCTAAACACTTCATTCCAGACTGAGCCACTCTAAGAACTAAAAGATTAGACAATGGGTGCCTAAAGAGCACCTATTCCATCTGTAATAGTTAATATTTAGCATTTAGATAAAGGTAATGACTATTGATGTTATTTCTCACTAAAATGGAAACTTAAGGCAGGCATGGTGGCACACATCCGTAATCCCAGCACCTGGGGATCTCAGGCAGCAGAATTATAGCAAGTTCAAGGCCAGCCTGGGTTACATAGTGAGTTCAAGGCCTCCTTAAACTACATAGTGAGGCCCTCGAAAAACTAAAACAAACAAAAGATAACTAGATAGATAGATAGATTAAAGTGTAAATGTGTTTTTAGTGAGATAATAGAGTCTAATGGTCCTGTATAATAATGTCAATCATAATGGTTATCATAAAGTGCCATATACAGTGAAATTAACTAGATTCCTATACTTTAACTCTTTCATCACTAACAGTTTTGACCATTTGACATCCTATATATCTGGGACTAGAAATACATATGCATCTGTAGACTAAGAAATACTGTTGGATAGATTTCTAACAAAGCTAGACTTATTATGTTTTTGGGTTAGACTATTATATTATTTTTCTCCTGTTATTTCTGTTTTGTAGTTTTCTGGTTAAAAAAAAAAAAAAACTTTGTAATCCTTGTCCGTTAGCATTACTCAGAAATACAGCTTCTAATAAGCAACCTAAGTCATATTTTGAGATGATGTCTATAACTTATAGGACAGATAGGATATGATACTGACTCCTATCATTAATACTAACCCCTATTAAATTTGCATGCATCAGAGAACAAATGCACTCTGCAAAGAAGAGGATTGTTGGAGAGGGAAATATCTCTAAAGTTTCCAAGAGGAGTCATATGGTCAGCAAGACCTTGACTCAGCTTGACAGATGACACAACTAGTGAAGGAAAAAATTGAAGAATCTTCACAAGGTCCCAAAAGTAACCCCCAAGGAGATCCTTTATATAACCTTAATAATAATAAAAAATATTACTCATTATTAATTTTAATTATCCCCTTGGTTTTAAACACTTTGTAGGAAAATATAACCAGAGAGTAGGATTGCTAAGGATAACATGAAAAGAGAGCACTATGCTTCTTCTGAAAAGGGTTGTAATAGCTACTTTTTAACAACAACAACAGGATTTAAAAACCAAGACAGACATAAAATGGAAAGCATTCTTGAAATCTTCAGATACACCTGCTGCATCTCACCCTATAAAGGGCATAGCAAACCTGCCAAAGAGGAACTCAGGCACCATGAGTCCAGGCCTTTCTATGCCTTCAGTGCCACTAAACACTCAGGGTGTGATGTGATTCCTTTAAAAAGAAAAAGAGGCATTTGACCATTTCTCCTTAAGATTAGGAGGATAAAAATCTCGGGGGGGGGGGGGGGGGGGGGGGTAGGCACAACATAGTCAGAGACCACCACAGGGACAAAGGACAAATTCCTGAGCTCTTAATCTGTTACTCATTAAAAGAATGTGTTTTCTTCTGAGACAGTCTGGGACTTAAAAGCAGTTTTTGTTAAAACCCATCACTCCTCACTTGACCTTGCAGCTACCCAATAGGTAACTAAAACATGGACAAAGTTTGATCTTCATTTTTATATTTTTACCTTTAAACTTGGCTATACATATGTTACTCATTTAGGAAACTGGCAAAATACATTTTATTAGCCCTAATTTACCTCATTTATCCCATCCCCCTTTGAAACCAAGGACACCAAGAGTAAAAGTAACTAAAATACTTTTCAGAATTTATAAGGACATTCAATTATAGCTCTTATAATATGCATTTCCAGATCCCCCCTTAACACCCCAAAGTCTCCACACCTATTACCACCTTGGATTCCAGCAGAGCTTCACATGGCTGAGACTGCTCCAAGTGGAGACAAGTTATCTCATGGGAAACTTGCCTATCAAACCAAGAGAATTCTTCAGGAGGTAGAAACCAAAACTAAGAAAACAATCAACAAGGCCCCCACCCATCACAGCACCCCATAAAGCTGGGCTCTGTTCTTTGGTGAAGGGACTTGTCTAACTCTCTTCTTTTGACTGCACCTCCTTCAGTTTCTCAATATGAAGCCCTTCTGTATTTTCTTTTACTTTCCTTTGTGAGGGGGCTGGCTTGGTCTTCATCAGAGCTGGGCCTACCTTCATTTTTTCTTACTTTCCAAATTACAGGTTTTTTCTTGTAAACGCTGTAAAAGCTAAATGCTTCTATGTTAATATCTAGAATCATTAAAGCAAGGACTCCGACTAGCCAGTGACAATACCAGGGATCTAGAAGGACTAGAATCAGGGCATAGAAATCTGAGGAATAATGTGAATTCCCTGAATTCACGTGCAAGGATACTTTTATGGTTAAAGGTTAATTTCTCTTTTTTTTTCTGTATAACTTTTTCCTTGTTTTGTTATATTCTGTGCTCCATGCATACACTCCTTCATGTGTGCATTGCTTTTTCTCATTGCTGAGAAAAAATATCTAACACCTTAAGGAGGAAAGTTAAAATAGTTAAAGGAGGAAAGGTTTATTTGGCTCCTGGTTTGTAAGACTTTTCGGTACAGAGTCGGCTGGCTCCCAGGCAGGGTGGCATAGCAGAAGGGCACTGCAGAGGAGAAACAGTTCACAGCAAGCAGACAGGAAAAGCACATTAGTCTTCTCTCTGTCCTTTGTATTTTATACAGGCTAACCACTCTTCAGCAGTTGTAACTTTCACAAGACTTGGGGCATAAGACTGAGTTCAGTGGAACAGTATACATCTTATACTTTTCCACTGTAAACTTGTACTTTAGCATTATAGTAACCAACTATGAGTCTCAGTACCTTTCCCTGAGGGATCCAGGAAGCAATCTATGTGTTTACCCACTTGATTTGATGAACAGCATGGAGTGTATATGTGCTCAAAAGGGGCAAAATGGGATTTGGGCCCACCCATATGCTTCATTTAACTGTTTTGTGTGTGTTTACCTGAGCATCACGAGGGGTCCAATAGACCCACACCACTCCAGTAATTTTTGTGTCTGGGGGGTATTGGGATCGAAAACCTTGCACATGCTGGGCAGGCACTTATGCCACTGACCTAAATTGTCAGCCAAAATTTGTTTCAAATAAAAGTTTTCTTTTTATTTTTTTGGAAGAAATAACCCAAGTCAGTATAATGGTACCTAAAAAACCAGATTTGCAAGTTTTGTAGGAGATCAAACCTGAATCATCAGTCATGTACAGATAAAGATGATCCATTATGGTAAAATACATGCTTTCAAAACAGAAGAGTGATGTGGTGTATGTGATAATGATTATGATTATGATGATGACTTTGATGCTGGCCAGGTGAGCCAAAGTTCCGGAAACAGTGAAATGGAGCAAGAATCAACTGATATAGATGAGAGAATGCAGATCTTAATTCATGACAAAGAAATTAGCAATGTAAGTACATATATGACTAATCAAAATGTTGCAAAATGGCCAGGCAATCAAATAGAAAATATAATGAGGGTCACGGCAGGGGTGAAATGTATTGGACAGAATGCCAGCACTGCCATTCAATGCTGGAGATTATAACAGATGAAATGCTACAAGATGCTGTGAAATACACAAAGGCTGAAATGCAAGTAAAATGTTTTATGCATCAATAACCATAGTCAAAAATGTATTTACTATGAAATCTTGCTAGCTGAATTGAAAGCATTCATAGGTTTGCTGTACTTAGCATAGATTTCTTATGGTGACCACAGGAATGTAAAAGGCTTACAGAAAAGTGATGGGTCAAAACATGGCATGAAAATTTACATGCTTGTAGATGTAAAGATTTATAATTCTTTCAATTTAGACATTTATCCTGGAACTGAGCCATCAGGTCCTATTCATGTAGTACTAAACTAAATAATGTGAACAGACTTGTTGCTCTCATCTCCCAAATTAATCAAAATGTGACATTGGACAATTGCTTGCCAATTTCCAATTGATGTTACATTCACTAACAGAGCACAAGTTCATCTGTACAGGAACTTTACCAGGAAGAAAACACAAATTCCAAATGAAATGTTGCAATTTCAAAACAGAGAATAATATAGCACAATCTTTGAATTGCAGAAAGATAGAACATGGACCTTGTGTGGCAAAGAAAAACAAATGTACCACTGATGTCAACATTTCACCATGATGGAAATACTGAGATGGAAACCTTGACAAAACAGAAGCATGAGATAGAAACTTCTAACAACAAAACTGAAGGTGGAGTAGATGCTGTTGGTAAGTTATACAGCAATTATGATGACACTTGAGACACCAAACATTGACCAATGGCTGTGTTTTGCTTAATCCTAAACATGTGTGGTATAAATAGTTTACAAAGAAACTAACAAGTGAAAAATATCATGGAGAAATTTTCTTAGAGGATTGGGACTGGAACTCAAGAGATCACTCACAGCAGAGAAAAACAAACTGTTTCTGCCCAGGGAGCTATGCCAAAAAAAAATTGTGGCGAACATTGGTGAGCTGACAGATGAACAGGCAGGCATAGCATCAAAAGACGTAGCACAACAGCAGGAAAACCAAAAAGATGTCGACTGTGCTCTATAAGAAAGTACAGGAAAACAAGACGTATGTACTCTCAGGGTAAGTGATACTTGTGTATGAAACACGCAGTTGTCATGTATGAAAACTGCCTTGGGTATGAGTTAAAGCTAAACATATCTGTGGTAGACTTTTGTTTGTGTTTACTCTGTGGTTTACATAGGTTTTTATTTTTGATATTCTTTTAGGTTTTGTAAGCAAGTAAACAGCTTATGTGAAAATCTTGATGTCTATTCTGAAGCACTCATTACACATTTGATATTTTATCACATTTTATTGACAACTTATTTCCCTGCTAAGTGCATGTTGTACATTATAGTAGGAAGCTCCTGACAAAACAGGAAGAGAGATGACAAGATTGCCACATAGGAAAGGGAAGCTAAGCACACACGCTGTTGGTGTGAGACATATATTGAAATATGCAGTTGTCATGTGTGAAGTCTGCCTTGGGTGTTGAAGCAGAGCTTATTTTTGTGGTAGAGTTCCTCTGATATTATCTTTTAGGTTTTGTAAGAAAGTCCAGAGCTGACATGAAAATGTTGAGGTCTATTCTAAATGCCTAATACATATCAAAAATTTAATAATTTATCTTATTGATATTTTATGTGCTTGTTAACTACACACTGTATAATTTTAAAACCTCCTAACAAAACAGCAAAACCACTGAGATTTCAAATATGTCCTACAAAAAAGCCAGGAAGGCAAAGACACATAGTGTCAGTGTAAGTGATACATGTGTATGGGACATGATGTTGTCATGCTTGCAGACTGCCTTAGGTGTGATCATAGAAGTAAAAATTATTATTTTTTTTATAGAGCACTGTTGGTATTTTCATTGTAGTTCATATGGGAATTTATTTCTGATGTTGTTATTTAGACTTTGTATACCAAAAAACAGTCAATGTTGAAAATGTTGATGCTTTTTTGTAAACACAATAAAAATTAAAAGCTCAATACTTTATTTTTGTTATTTTTTTCCTGTTAAGCACTCATTGTTTAATATAATCAAACTCATAAAGTTAAAATTAATAGTTCATCCATATAGTCTAAATAGTAAATGTGGTTCTGACAGACCTGTTCATGCACATTAATGACAAAATTAATCTTATGCCTCCAACTTAATCCTAACCAGAACTGTGCCAAACCTAACAGTGGAATTATTTTGCAATCACACACCCTTGATCTCAGCACCGCACACTCTAGATCCAGCCACCTCTGAAAAGCACCCCCTATGACTGCGTGAAGCTTTGGGGGGACATCTAGACACAAGCCATAACAATGCCAAGCCTACAAGTTTACTTGTTTTGAATCTAAGTGCTCACAATTCCAAATATTAGGAGGTAAAATTGATCAATATTTTTTCTTCTTCTAATCTAATCAAATGTGTCTAGTCAGGCAGCACCTCATATCACCATGACTGCAGGACTAGTTCCTGGAGGCAGTTTTCAGGTCTTCAAAGGTTCCATTCCAGCATCTAACACTGCATTGAAACCTGGTCTTTCTGCCTTTGGGTCAGAGTTCTGTGGGGAAAAAAGGAAATTCATTACCTAAGGGTTTTCTGCAGTGTTAGAATTTGTGGCAAGGAATGTGTTTGTAATGCTTTATTTATTAAGCTGGATGGAGATTTATTATAATATCCTATACTTCATATATTCTGTATATGTTAAATATTTAATAATTTAAAAACTATAGCATTATAAAACATTGAGATTTTAGAATACTCATATTTAACAATATGATGCCCTAGTTGCCCAGAATAACTCTCCCAGTAAAGAACACTTTAAAAATGCTAGATAACCATATTTTAAAAAAAGAAACAGTTGTTTAAGTGGATTGTTACCTTGCCTAGAATATAAAGGAAATATCTGAAAGGAAAAAGGCATAAACAACCAGAGCAGTGAGTGATGAGTGTTTGCCCCAAGAGCATCTCCTGATTCCTGATGACCTAGCACTTGAGCTTTAATAAGCCTGCGTCTTGAAAGAAGCAGGAGAAAAGCCTGAGTCCTGGTGGAAAATCAAAGCACAGACCCTCCGGGCTGTGAATGTGGCTCAGTGGCAAAGCCCATTCTTAGCACGCTCGAAACTCTGAGTCCAATCTTTAGAACACACAAAAAGCAGAGATGTTCACATAAAGCTAAAATGCTCTATAGATGGCTCACTAAGTGGATGGTGTAAGGAAAAAGTCACCGAACAGAGTGACATACATGTGGAGATCTATGCTTATTTCAGTCCTGAAAAATCCTAAGCACAAATCATGTATGGACATATGAATTCTGTATATTTATACTGTTTATGTGGCCTGAAATCCCTCAATCTGAAAACTTAGCATAAATGGTCCTAGACTGGCAGTTCTCAAGCACCTGGCAAACACAAACTCTAGTGGGACACATTTTAAACTCAGGCTTCAAAGAATTCATATAATATTCCGAGGACCATGACCTCATATCCTAAGACAGTAAAACACATGAGGAAAGAAACCACCATATAGGAGTGCCTTCAGAAACAACGAAATCAGACTTGCAAAAACTCTCATAAATTATACTTTTATAAGTACATAAAATACATTTGTTCAGGAGGTTGAGGCATGAGTTTGAGGCCAGCCTGGGCTACAAAGTGAGTTCAAGGCCAATTTGAACTGCATAGTAAAACCTTATCTCAAAAAAGAAAAAAAAAAAAAGCATCTGACATCAGAAGTATGAACAAGAGAAAAACTGACAAGACAGATTAGAACAATTAGTATTACTTGGCAAATGTTCCATTTCCTGGTGTCTCTCGCTTTCTGGGGTCTCCAGTGCACCTTTGGCTTCGTTCTCAACTTCAAACACTGCCTTCCCAAAGGCACACTGCCTGGCCATCCGGGGCTTCCTTTGAAATCTAGGCAGATGCCTCCCTGACCCCACAACTCTTGCATTTTGCATTCTGATAAAACCAACATTACAAGCTGGGTGTGGTGGCTCATGGCTGTAATCCCAGCACACAGGAGGCACCTACCTGGCAAGTGTGAGGTCATGAGTTTGATCCCCAGTACCAAAAAAAAAAATTATATGACAAAGCTACAGTGATAAAAACATTATAATACTGACACAGATCCAACCATGAGAATCAATGGAACAAGAAAGATGATTCTGCACAATAAAATAAACAACAGAGTGAAAAGACAACCTATAGAATGGGAAAAAAGAATTTACCAGCTATTCCTGAGAAGATTAGAATATATGAAGAACTCAAAAAATTAGACCTCCCAAAATAAAAGATCCAACTAAAAAAACAGGCAAGTGAAATGAATACACACGTCACAGAAGAAGTACAAATGGCCAATAAATACATGAAGAAATGCTCAAAATTTCTGGCCATTAGATAAGTGCAAGTTAAAATAGTGAGATTCCATTTTACCACATAAAGAATGGCCATTATCAAGAAAACAAATAATAACAAATGCAGGCAAAGTTGTGGGGGGAAAAGAAACATTTCTACATTGTTGGCAGGAATGTACACTTGGCCAACTACTATGGAATTCCATATGGCAATTCCTCAAAAAATAAAAAAACAAACTATAACTAGAAATTCCATCTGACCCAGTTCCCCTTCTAAGTATCTTCCTGAAGAAGTTAAAGATACCATACTACAGTGACACATGAATACCAGTGTTTATAGCAGCACAATTCGTAAATCTTGGAAGCAGACTATATGTCCATCAACAAATGAATGGATAAAGAAAATGTGGTGTTTGTATACAAAAGAGTACAATTTTGCCATAAAGAAAAATAAACTTTAGCCATTTGTAAGGAAATGGATGCACCTTGAGACCATATTGTTAAGTAAAATAAACCAGATGCACAAGCTTAAATATCACATGCTTTCTCTTATATGAGAAATCTAAATCATAAATATAAAGCAAAATAAAAGATAGATATTAGCAGGTAGGGAGATAGATCTTTTTCAAATGGGAAATGGGTCAAGAGATGGAGAGGGTGTGAGGGAGGTTTTAAAAAGGAATTAAGATGTATTATGTACCCATACCAACTCCTCCACAAAAGGAATGTAAACATTAAGTTCTGCAAACATTTACTAATAAAAATAAATTCCTGGCTTTGGAGACATTCATAAGTCCAGCAACAGTGGCTCAGATCTCAACATGCCTGGAATTCCAGAACAAAGGCTATTGTCACAGTGATAACCATACTGTACTTACCTTGGGGTCTTCAAGGTGTTTAGAATGGTGGAAATGTGGATAGTTTTAATTTAAAGGATGATCCAAGTTTATTTTAAAACATTTAAATCCAGGTTTAGTGGCACCTACCTGTAATCCCAACACTAGAGAGGCTGAAGCAGGAGGATCATTGCAAGTTTGAGATCAGCCTGGGCTACAAAGTGAGCTCACAACTAGCCTGAACTGCATAACAACACTCTGTCTCAGAAAGACAAAACAAAAACAAAACCAACAACAAAAGATTTATCTTTAAAAAAAAAAACTCTTCCATCAATTAGCAGTTTAAATTTTTTAATTTAAACAATTCATCTTGACTTGATGACAAAGTTTCCTGACTCCCGATGTGGGTTTTCTTATTTATTCACAGTTTTCCATACCTCACTGCTTCATTTGATAGCAACAGTGCCTTTAGTTTCTTGCTGAAGTTTGCAAAAGTGTGTTGTATAATTTCCGTCCTATTATTGTAGAGTATTTCTAAACTTGATTTAGTAGTGAGTTGGCAAGAGTTTTAGTCTCTTTGAAAAATGTGGACCCCAAGGGTCGTGTCTCCTGAGAAACCCAAAACATTGCTACCCTGTCCTGAACACTGAACTGGATGCAGTTTAATCTGGCCAAACTTTCCTCTTACATCTTCAATACCCAATATTATATTTGGAATCTGTAAACTAATGTATAAATTATATAATAAAAAAAGTTTTTAAGGTTCTTGTTTGCAAAATCTGGTCCAGTGTTGTGACCCATAAGACTTGGACAATAAATACAAGAGAAATTCTACACTTGCAAGGAAGTTACTGTGTGATGGAGAGGGTGGAGCCTAACAAAGGATGGGAAATAGGAGAAACAGAAATTCATAGGCTTCTAGAAGCCTAAAAAAGGAAGCACAAGTTTGAAGTTATACAAAGAAAATAATTTTTAAAAATTTAACCTCAGGGGCAACCCTTTCGGGACCCCCTTCTGTCTCTCTTCAGATAGAAGCTTTCTCTCAATAAATATATTCTACTCTTCAAAAAACAAATAAATAAATAAATTTAACCTCAGAATAACCATTCACTTTGCAAAGTAATAAGATTTAGCACCCATTCATCAGCATTAAAGCAATGTAATTCCTGGAACAATTGACCCAGAGGATCCATTACTTTGAGCTGAAATTACAGTGTCTAAATAAAACAAATTTCCCCTTTGACCTTAATATGCCCTGAATCAAGTGACAGGCTCATGAAAAATCAATAAAAAAGAACATACACTTGCTCTGAGGTCGACCTTTCTCAAATAGAATGTGGCTTTGCTAAAATAAGAAAGGATCTATCAAGATCAGGCTGTACTTGATTGTTATTTTAAAATATCTGGCAGAAGTTTTGCTCTGAACCTGGCAACAATGACAATTCCACAGAAGGTTTTGTTTAAGCCCGGATCACTATTCCTGAAGTGTAATCTCATTTTAGGAAACTTCATTTTTAGGGGGTCACCACAGTCTATAGGTATGTTATTTGATTTTTATGGGACAATTGAAACAATTTTTGAAGGGAACTATTCTAAGGTAGAAATCACTGAAGGAAAACTGAAAAGTTGGGATGGATTTCCTGTGTAGTATAAATGACTTCCCCCCACGTTAATCATTTCTTACAATAATCTCTTTTTATCCACAAAACTTTTGGAGCTTCCTATTTTGTGAAGAAGGAAAAAAGAGAAATAAAATGAAGGACAATCTTAAAATTTGGAGACCTGAGGGAAAGGAGCTTAAGAGCTACCCTTTGTCATATGTACTAGGGGCTCGGCCTCTGCAAATTTGTGAGGACATTTTCTTTTCTTCTGTAATCCCAACACTAGAGAGGCTGAAGCCTCTTTCCAACTTATCTATTTTGTAATTTTTAAAGTACTTATTTCTAGTCAGACATCAAACACCAAAAATTATCTAATAATCTTCATTACAATGGTTAACATCTCTAACCACATGTGGTGACACATGTCCCAGCACTCTGAAGGCTATAGCTGGAGCCTCACAGGTTTAAACCGAGGGTGGGCAATTTAGTGACCTAGCAAGATTCCATCTTAAAACAAAAAAAATTATTTAGAGGACTGATAGTGTAGCTTAGTTCAACCCCCAGATTTAAAAAAAAAAAAGTTTTACATTTCCATGGAATATTTAGATTTTTAAAGATCACAAATGAACACAACCCTGACACTGGTATTTTAGAGACAAAGGGGGGTTTGTGGGCAAGTGTATCGCATCTCTTACTCATAATACATAATTTGACCACATACAAAACTATTTAATGTTAGTTCCAGATCTTCAAAATGCCCTAGGATAGGAATTTTGATTTCTTTGGAATTACCTAGAACTAAGACACAAAGAAGACAGAAATTCTTTTTTTTTTTAAATCAGTTTATGTTAAAAGCAAAGATTTCCCTAGAATACATAACAATTCTCTGGCCATGTGATTAAGATATACTTGAATGTTTTTGGTTCGGTTGAATTGGCTATTTTTATGTGCATATGGCTTCAACAAAAATCTTTCCCTCTTTTCATCCACTTAAATTGTTTGGTTGGTTGGTTGGTTGGTTGGTTTTTTGAGACAGGGTTTTACGTTGTAACACAGGCTGGCCTTGAACCCACAGTATTCCTTCTGTCTCAGCTTCCTAAGGATCCACTTAAATTTTTTAAGATTTTGTTTTATTTTGCAGTATTTATTTTGCAGTTGTTATTGTTTGTGCTTAGATGTCCCCCCAAAGCTGCATTAGTCATAGTGGGGCCTTTTCAAAGGGGCTGAATCTAGAGTGTGTGATGCCAGGATTAAGGATGTGTAATTATTAAGTCAATCCTGTTGATTTGGCACTGCCTGAATCCCCAGTAGCCTAGATAGAGTGTAAAAAGATTAGAAAAAAGCTAAGTTTTCTTGCTTTGTTACCTTCTGCCTAATGTGAACTGTTTTTCCTCTGTGGTGCCTGTCTGCAGTGCCACCCTGTCTTGGAGTCAGGTAACTATGGACTGAAACCTCTACAAACTGTGAGTTAAATAAGCCCTTCTTCCCTTAACTTATAGATACTGGGTATTTTCTTTCAAAAAGAAAAGTAACTAAAATAAGAATTGAACTCAAGATACTCCTTCTGAGCTACATTCCAGCCTATTTTATTCTATTCTATTTTAATTTTTGAGACCAAGTCTCCTAAAATTGCCCAAGTTGAGCTTGAACTTGGTATTATCCAGTCTCAGACTCCCAAGTGCTAGAATTACAGGTGTGCACCACCATGCCCAGGTCCCCTTCAGTTCTTGATGTCAGTTTCATGTTAGAGTTCTTTTTTTTTTTTTTTTCAGAAAGATACCTCATTATCTTGAGATTTCTAAGTACCATAATCAATTATCAGCATAAAATAGAGTGTGGGGTAATAGATGGTATTAATACAGCTGAAAAACTTACCTATTCTGTA
This sequence comes from Hydrochoerus hydrochaeris, assembly GCA_004027455.1. Taxonomy (NCBI): domain Eukaryota; kingdom Metazoa; phylum Chordata; class Mammalia; order Rodentia; family Hydrochaeridae; genus Hydrochoerus; species Hydrochoerus hydrochaeris. The sequence continues at coordinate 70,236 of PVLA01008692.1, forward strand.
AGTTTTTTTTTCTTAGTCTTTTAGGACTTGAATGAGTACAGTTCCACCATGATGCTCCTGAGCACATCTGTAGTGTGAGCATTCACATATACCATACTTCCCCAAAAGTAATCAGCCTTGAAAACTAAAAACGCCAACCCCAGTCAACCCACCCTTGCCTTACCTGCCTTGTGGAGAGAATAGTGGCAGCAGGTAAGGGAAGAAGGAGAGGCTGGTTGGAACTGTCACTTTCAATCTCTAGTTTTCAAGGCTAGTTATTTTCAGGTAGGTCAGATTTTAGGGGAAAAAGGCCACACACCTTACCTGATAAGATCACTCAATCCTCCCTTTAAAAAAAAAAAAAAAAAAGACAGAGATGTTGTCTGGTTGAAAGCCTAAAAAGTGAGGCCAGGGTCAGGTACTTTAGGTCTTATGGATCAAAAAATATAAAACCACATCAACCACTTTCTTTGGAGGAAAAAAGCATATATTTTCAACATCATTATTGGATCTTAGTCCTTGGTGGCATATAGTTTTTTCCAGGGAAAATAAGAAAAGAAAATTCTGATGCAGATAAAATGTTGAAAGGAGAAAATGAAAACATTTGAATCATTCTGAAACTAAATAATAGTAAATGATAACAGCTTGCAAAAAGCTGTTGGAACTTTGTTCTTAGGAAAAGTATTTACCATAGCAACCATGGCATCAAATTGTTCTTAAAGAGATCTCAACCCATACAAAAAAAAGGAAGCAAATTAGAATATTCATTTCCTAAACCTATATTTGCTTGGTCTGTAGATAATAAAGTAGTCAATAGCAATGCGATAATGTGCATATACACACTCCACAGGCAGCATGCAGTCGGGATACTCCATTCATCATCTGTAAAACTGGTAGATGTGTTCGTGATGGTTCGCCCAGTTTAATCACCATGATCTCCTCCCTGACATTTCAGAAAGGACTCCCACACTATTTAACTGATAAATAGGAAATCTTCACCAAATAGTCTGTGAGACCTCACTTCTTGTGGATGTCTAAAAGACAGTTGCATTTTTAAAGTTTTTATTGATGCATATTAATTGTACATATTAGTGGGTGTATTAGTCAGTGTTCTCCTTAACAAGGCACGATACCAGACATTTGAAACTGACTTCCAAGCAGAAACGGCGTGGTGGAAGAGCACGGCCGAAGAAATCTGCTGTGCTACAGCAGCCAGGAAGGAGAGCCTGAGGGGAGGAGCCAGGGACAAGAATACACCCTTTTAAGTGAGGTCCCCAGCGACCTCTTCTGACCAGGCTCCACCTCCTAACAGCAAATTCCGCTTATAAACTCACAAGAGGATGTGTAAGCACCCCCATGACCCAATTACCTTTCGAAAGCCCCATCTCTGAATCTGAGAATCTGGGGGAACATTTTCCATTTAAACCATAACAAGTGTGGTATAATATTTCCCTATGTGCAGACAGCACACACGGACAAGAAATGCAACGCCATGGTGGAGAACGGGCCCAGCAGGTTCCAGGCCCTGGGTTTAATCCCAACATGAAACTCTGAAAAACCAAATCAATCACTTTTCTTTTTTTTTTCTATCCTCTCCCCTCTTCAATATCTAGTAATCACTATTCTACTTTCTGGGCAACTTTATTTTAGTCTCTACATCTAAGAAAACATGTGGCATTTGTCTTTCTGTGTGTTTATTCCTTTTAACAGGATGTCCTCCATCTTGCTACAAACGTTGAGATTTCATTCTTTGTGGTTGAACAATGCTTCATTGTGTATGTGCTACATTTTTGTTATTCATTCAATTCTTGGGCAAATAGTGTTACTTTCTTGAAGCCCCTTCCACACCACAACTGTCCTCCCATACTTTGATTTTATATTATAAATGAAAATATGCAAAGGTCTTAAGGAAATAATCTTATAGGTAGACAAAGATACGCAACACAACATCAGAATAGCCAAAAAATTAGAGCATGTTCTAAGAGCACATACTTTTCTATTCTTATTAAACAACATAAAAATAACCAGAATGAAGGAGTAAGAGCCTGGGCTCAAGACCTAAGCATGTGACTTCTTTTTCTGTCAGTTTCTTAACTGTAAAGTTGGGATGATAGCAATATTACATGTAAGATTTTTGATAGGTTCACATTTGCAGAGGATATGCAGATAATGAAGGAAATAGGTCTCCGTCTGTTTTGTGTGGTTACAGCAGAATACAGTACCTGCAACTAGGTAATTTATTTGTTTAAAAAAATGTATTTCTCATACTTCTGGGGACTTCAAGATGATAGCATCTGTCGAGGACCTTCTTACAGTATAACATCACGGCAGAGGGCATCACCTGGTGAGAAGCTTATGCAAACATGAGAGTATAAAACTCAGGCCTTTCAGTCTCTCTTTATGAAGTCACTAATCCTGTCATGAAAGGCCCACCCTCATGACCTCATGTAACCTCAAATATCATCAGTCTGAATATGCAGGTTAAGTTTCCAAACAAATAAGCTTTTAGAGGACACATGCAAAGTTGTTTACAATGTAACAAGTTCAACATAATTGTCATCATCAATAATATGAGCACATACCTCGCTGGAAGATCTTTAATATACAGTATGTTGGCTCATCTCATCATTGTAGACCACCTATACGGGACTTAGTATAAATCGCATTTAACAAATGGAAACTCACATTCAGAAAAATTACATAATCTGCCCAAATCATGCAACTAGTAAGTGGTATGACCTACCATGGCATAGACAATTGCATAGATAATTTTAAGATTGTAGGCCAGTCTTTTCTAAAATAGCTGTGTTTAAAGAAAAATTTTAGACAAAATTAACAAAGTTTACTCAATGTTTTTAAATGTCTTATATACAGAGTCTTGTTATGTTGCCTAGGATGGTCTTGAACTCTCGGGCTAAAGTGATCCACATCCTTTCGCCCAAGTAGCTGGGACTATAGGTACAGGTCTTTATTTGTGCCCAGCTACTAAGAGTTTGAGCAAAGAACATTTCATGAATCTGGCAACACTCAGAGGCAGGAGAGGTTCAGAGAGGTGCTTGGCAGCAGCATGAGCAATAAGATTTATAAGGTGAATGTACAAGGAAGACTAAGAAAACATATTTGTTTGGTTCTGTGGAAAGACCCTTGCTAAAGATTAGCGATTTTTGATTAGCAAAGTATCCACTTTTGTTTTACTGTTTACACTGGGTGTCACTTTGCTTACATAGGAATTTAAAGCACTAGAACTGCCCTTTTAATTCTAACTACTTCCCAATTAATTTTTTAATAGATGGAATACTTACAAAGAAAAAAAAAGACCTGACTTGAAATACAGGATACTTGGTTTACAGAGTATTTACTTTGGTGGAGAAGTAGGGCTTTTCTATCCACAGCATCAGATACTAAAGTGTGGGAAGGAGTTGGGAATTAGATCCATGATCCAGGTTCACATATATTATGTGGGCCCCTGAGTTAGGTCCCCAGACCTGCTAATAATAACAATGTACTAATAATAACAATAAGTATGAGAGGGCATTTTGGGCTCTCCCAAGGGGACACACACACACAGCACATACAACAATCTAGAGGCAAAGAAAACAGAGCTATTTCAAGTTATGAGACCCAAAATCAGAAATCACAAGAGCAGACTTAGCAGATTTCACAGTGAACGTGCAGAACTACAACCTTACTGCTTCTCACATGCCCACTCCATGTAGTATTTTCTTCAGGAAGAAAATGATCATTGACTAAGTGGTAACTGTTGATTCTCTAGAAAAAGGGCCAGCAGACTATGATGTATGGGCCAAATTTTGTTGGGTATTCATCGGGAACCCGGCCAAGAGCCCCGATGGCCAGTCTCAAGAATGCAGCAAGAAAAATAAAAAACAGAGACAAGTAATGTATTCCAGCAGAGGCTAGGAAGTCAGTGTCTCTGGATTGGACCTCTTCACTCTCAAAGCAGCCACTGTTCATTAGCTGTGTGCAGTGATAGGTGGGGCTAGTAAAGGATGACAATTCATGCAAGATGCCAGAGGACAAAGATAATCTTATGTTTAGAAATATCTTGACCAGGATTATAATCCTGTGATGATTTAAGAAGGCGTAAATGATTTTATGCTTAGAAGAGTCCATGAGAAATCTCAAATGGGTGGTACCAATAATCCCAATTCTTCCTTTTATCCTATAGGGAAATGCGCAAAGCCAGTCACTGTGAATTGTGGTCTCCAACAGATATTTTATGTCCCTGTGTTTGTACTAAAATAGCAGGGAGGAGTAGCTGCAACAGACATCGTGAAACCTGTAAAGCCTATTGTCCGGCCTGTTATAAAAATACTTGTCAATACCTGCTTTAGAGCAATGCTGTAAAGTCCAGACTATTTTATATTCACGGGATACTAAAGTCACATATTTGTGTATGATGTCTACATAGAGACATACAGGTTTTATAAGAAGAAAGCCAAGTTAGAAATAAATTAAAAAATAGGTGACACTCATTTTTGTAAGAATGGTTTTGTACGCCCAAGATTTTTACACCAAGAGCACTGACCTGCACCTGCTATGGAGAAGCGGAGATACCTTCTAGATATATAGGATACGTTTATTGTGGCAGTGGCATTTCTAGGTTTCTACTTAATAGAAGATTTTCAAACCAGATGATGATAGAAGTCTCATGCCTGGGAGACAAGGCTGGAGTTATAGATATAGAAATCATCAGTCAGACACGCTATTTTAAGTACTTAAAAACAGGTAAGTCCTTGTGTTACCATGTTTTGGGGTGCTCATCACTTGGTTTCCAGGTTCTGCTCTTCTAGAACAATGAATTGGGTAAGACAAGTAAAAATGGTGATGAAGTTTATTTGAAAAAGTAAAATTAGAGGGTAAGGAAAAAAACTGGCTCTGTGGAGTGGAGTTGGACTGAATAAACAAAGAAAAGAAATGCACCCTCAGGAACCTATGCAGGAGGCCCCGAGGAAAGCCACCATTCTGAGTTCTTCATGCTGCTAAGGCAAACAGAAACACTGAAATGACACCCAGGATTTGGAGGCAGATTCATTTTACGTTGATGAACACTGACTGGGGTCACTCCCAAAATAGCAGGCCCTGATCTCTGGTAGGCTAGGCTTTTATATGATGTACAAGCAGGAAGTGCAAAGGCCAGACAGAAGGGCCTGGCAGTTCTGATTAGCTAGCAGGGTGTGATCGTCAGTTACAAGGTTAGATTAATAATCATCAGTTACAAGGCTAGATTATTGGTTAGGAAGCTTGGTACAGTCAGGCATCCTGCATGGTCTCCAGATTACAGGGGTCAAGAAAGTAATTATGAAGCCATGAAGCAATTACCGAGCTAGGCAGTTTCAAAAGAAAAAAGTTTTTAAAAGAACAATTTCTCTTGTACAATTTGTCCTTTTCAAGTGTATCTGTGTCCTTTTTGCCAGCCACATCTTACAGGAATCTGTGAGAACAGCTACATACAGAGTCCTGAGAGGTACTGCAGAATAGATTCTAGGATCTTGCCACCCATCTCTTCCCAATCAGTCTAAGCCATGCTTAGACTATCTATCTCACCTGTAGGGGAAGCACAATTACATTTTTTTTTATTTTAAAGAGAAAAACAGAAAAATCAAGAAGCAAACAAACCTAAAAAGCAATAACAGCAAAAGCAAAATGACAACAACAAAAAAAGAAAAAACAACAGCTATATAGGCTTTGAAAACAAGATGATAGGAATTTAACAATGGCTGTGATACTGCGCATTGCTATCTTCAAAATAGTTGCTCAGGTTACCAGACACAAGGATAAAACAGAACAGTAAACTGGAACAAAACATTGGATTTCAAAAACAAGCCAGGGGGAAATCCCCACAGTGGACACAATGCACACTGCCATCCCCCAAGCAGGTGCCCAGACCACCAGCCCCAGGCCTGCAGAGTCAACCAAACAATATAAGCATCTAGTTTCTGGTTTCCCAACCTTCGCACTGGCTGACTCACAGGAAGGCGTGGTTCTGCTTCTTGCTGACATTCATAATCACAATTTTTGAAAAGTACTCTTTGTTCCATGTACACAGACATTAGAGAAGCACTCACGAATTAAAATAAATGCAAAAGTACATAGCAACATTGCAATTCTAAAAATTTGAAAATCTACTGCATTTACATCAACAAGAAAAGGGATAAATGAATTGAACAGACAATTCATACTAAACCCCACAGCACTGGTGAAATTGAATAACTTGAACTACATGTACCAGCGTGAGCTAAACTCAAAGGAAAAGTCAAACAGAGAATCAGGTTGAAGAAGACAATTTTAAGTAAATGGAACAGTTGGACATGGTGGTGTGTGCCTGCAATCTCAGCATTCAGGAGACTGAGGCAGGAGGATCACCCAAAGCTCACTGCCATCCTGGGCTACATAATGAATTCAAAGCTAGCCTGAACTATATAATGAGACCCTGCCTCAAAAAAGAAAGAAAGAAAGAAAGAAAGAAAGAAAGAAAGAAAGAAAGAAAGAAAGAAAGAAAGAAAGAAAAGACCAAAGAAAGAAAGAAACAAAAAGAAAATAAAGTCCATAGCACTAACACAAGTACACCAAATGTACATTTTGGCAAAGGTCAATAAACTAAAATTGCTATTTCACACCAAGCATGGCAGCACATTCTTGTAATCCCAGCACTCAGGAGGATGAGGAGGGAGAACTGCCTTGAGTTTGAAACCAGCCTGGACTACATAGTAAGTTCAAGGCCAGCTTGAATTATATAGCAAGACCTTGTCTCTAAAAAAAGAAGACAACAATTGAAAAAATCAGTATTTCATTAAGAGTAAAAATGAGTCTCAATGCCAAAGAATGGCTTCTGGAATCCAAGAATAAATCTAATATTGCATTTAAAACATTATTGATAGTTCATCAATAATTTTAGTAGTTACTAGTTCAGTTAGAACAATGGAGCTGAGGAAATCATCTCCCTCCACCCATTTGAGTTTAAACTAGGGCTGTACCACCTTCCCCAGCCTAAGAGAGGTAGAGAATAACAACAAAACCTAGGGAAACCTTACACCTAAGCAAGAGCACATGCGCATTGAATCTTCTGACCTGACCTTCAGTCAGGATAAACCTTTACCCTACTCTGACTAGTAAGGGTTCCTGAATATGCACTATGCCTTCTACGTGTAATTAAGATCACAGTGAATTCTGGGACAAGCTGCCGTGTTGGGCAGCACCTGAGATGACACAGCATCCTGTCAATCATTTCTGTCCCTCTTACCTCAGTGGGCTGGGGTGCATAGCCTTTGAATTCTGAAAGCCTGATTTATTGTGTGGCGTGTGCTGTGTGCAGTGCTTTTTATTTCTGTCATCCTAGTACCATCTTTCTGTTTGTACCATTTTTTTTCTCAGCATAGGCTTGACTAGATCACATCACATCATCCTGTGATTATCAGTAAATGTAACTGTGTTTCAACTGCCATTGGGTATGTGTTTGGCATTGATTTATTGTTATACACAAAAGTTTGACATCACCTGTCGGGTCTACCACTCAGTAACAATACTACAGCACTTGCAGGTACTGTCTTGCTTTTGCAGTCTCTGACCTGCTCACGTATGACTCTAATTTAGACTTCTGCTTGCACTTGAGACCTTGTTTGGAGGTTCTAGCAGGGGAGCCCAGCTACTGATAGACCCTTGACCAAGGAAACAGTCCTCCTCTATGGGGGTGTTTGTCCTCTTCAGCCAAGCGTGTAACTCTGGGAGGGACACACCCAGAGACCTGAGGAAGGAAGGCAACACCCACTAGCCAGCCAGATCACCCCAATCAACCCTGGAGGGATCAGTCAGAGCACCCTTACATCCCTCACTTGCAATGAAAGCCACTAAAGGACTGAGATATTTGGAGGTTGTGAATTTTCTCCAATACAGTTTTCTGTTCTTCATAGACCTTTTAAAAATCATATTTAAGTAAAAAAAATGATGATAGATATGCATGCTTCCAGGGGTTTTCCTCTTGGTTAAATTTTAACCAAGACATTGACATTCTATTTTAAATTTACCCAAACAGAAAGAAAAGAAGTCCAATTCAGCACTTTTTCTTGAATATTTCATGTTATAACTGGGATATAGACCCTAAAAATTACATTTGTAAAGATTATTTGTTTTCAATACTAATACACAGTTACACAGCAAGTAAAAATGTGACATCTGATCCCATTATTTGCCAGGCCTGGTGACACACACTTGTAATCCCAGCACTCAAGAAACTGATGCAGGAGGATCGCTTTAAATTTAAGGCCAACCTGGGCTACAAAGTGAGTTCAAGGCCAGCTTGAACTATATAGGGAGACTCTGTCTCATAAAACAAAACAAAACAAATAGATAAAATAAAATTGGAAAAATGTTTTATAACAGGAATATATCTTTTCTTCAGCGATGAGGTAATTCATTATTAAAGAATCCACTAAGAAATTGGTTCATTTAAATATGATTAATGGCAATCTGGTACATGTTTTTCTATGGCAGTGACTGTAATTAAAGGTGGAGGAGGGTGGCAGGCAGGTTGGCATATGCCTTTAATTCCAGCATTCAGGAGGCTCAGGAAGGCCAGCCTGGGCTATCTAGCGAGTTCAAGGCCAAACTGAACACATAGTAAGACCCTGACTAAAAAAAATAAATGATGGAAACTCACTCAGTAGTTTATGATTTAACCAAATAAACAATAACCAAAGGGTTGGGGATTTAGCTCATTGGCATAAGCGCCTGCCTGGCAAGTGCGAGGTCATGAGTTTGATCCCCAGTACTGCAAAAAACAACCACCAAATCTGCAGTCTTCAGAGGTAAGAGCTCTATTTATAGTAGTATGTAACTCAAAAAGTTGTTTGTTTTTAAATTCACTTTATTCAAAGATAAAAAAGAAAAAAGCAAGAAAAAAACTACAACAAAATGTCAAAGCAAATCAATCAGGAGGCAACAATGGTACATATATTGAGCATTGTTATCCCCAAATCATTCACCCAGAGCTCAAGACATCTGCCTCCAATTGTCTGAACAAAACCAGCACAAATTGTTCTCTTCAGTGAACTCAGAGAAATTGGTAGTATAACTATCTTAACTATTTTTTATACATACAGACATACACATATACATATGTTCAAAAGCAGTTTGATGCAAAGTTCCCTCACTTCTATTGGCCACAGTTTTCTTTTTTAGTGTTACTAAGTCCAAACTTTCTGTTTTTCCCACAAGCCCTCAAATTTCGATTGAGAGCCCTTGATCTCGGAACCTCTCCATCGTAGTTGTTTGACCTTGCTAAATAGCTGCCTTATTTCCTGTTTTCTTTCTCTTATCTAGAGACAAGACAGGTACAAAGCAGAGCAGGATATGACAGCTAGAGGGAATTTTGCAACAATAAAAACAGTCACTCTGAGTCTCACACCTAATTGCTCATTTTCATTCTAACAGATTATATCTTGTAAGTAACACTTAACATGGTACTGGCCACATGGATCCTGGTGGAGAGGTCATCTGTCCCCAGATACTGTCATTTAGCAACTCTGGGTAATTTTTGTTTTTCTTTTCTTTTTTTTTTAAACCTTCCCTCTAATCAGACCTTGAATTTGATGTTGAGTGTTTTTAACTTTGTATCTCTGTAAATCTCTGTGGAAGCAGGTATGTGGCCTAGAGATGCTACCAAGAGTTGGTTACATTAGGTGTCAGAATGAGAACAAAAAGCCAGAGAGCTAAGAAAGGCAGAGTAGAAAAAGACTTGAAAGACCTTTAGTCTTTATTAGCTGTACCAGTGCTGGATTGTTTAACTTGTCTCATTATGCAAGAAAAATAAAGCAGCTGTTATGATTTATATCTAGATGGTCCCCCAAAGCCTCATGCGGTCACAAGCTGTGACTTTTTCAGAGGTGACTGGATGCAGAGTGTGTAATGCTAGGATCAAGGATGCAATACTAGGACCAAGGGTGTGAACGCTACCTACCCTAATGGTGGATAGCTTGGATAAAACGTAAGGGACAGAAAGAGATTTTTCGTTTATCCCTTGTGGCTTTCTGCTTGCTGCCTTCTCCCTGCCTGCTTTGTGATGCCCCTCTGCCATGCCACTCTGTCTTTTGATTACAGACTGAAACCTCTACAAACTCTGAGCCAAATAAATCTTTTCTCCTTTTACTTTGGGTATTTTATATTTTGTCACAACAACAAGGAAAGCAACGAAGACAGCCAATTTTGGTGGCATGTGCCTATAATCCCAGCTTCTTGGGAGGCTGAGATAGGAGGGTGGCAAATTTGAGGCCAACCTAAGCAATTTAGCAAAATGGTATCCATGAATGAATGAATAAATAAATAATATATAAATAAATGGAGCTGGAGGTGTAACTCAGTGGTAAAGCACTTGCCTAGCATGGATGAGGTCCAAAGTTCAATAACTCCTACTACAAAAGAAAGAAAAATAAGACTACTTTTTGTTTATCTGTTATTTGCTGTTGTAAACAGGTATCCTGTTACTTTCAACCATAAGCCTTCCAAGCAAGCCAGTTATGACACTTCCATATTTTAAAATTATTAAAAATCTGTCAATGTTTAGAGAAATCTATTTTGAAGCCCAGGGGCTACTTCTTGTGCACAAAAGAGACTGCTTACAATTAGCTGAGCTTTAAATTACTAAATGATTTACCAAATGACTTTTTAAGTTAAATTTAAAATTCCTTATAGTTGGTGCCATCTTACAGATCTGTGTGAAGGATAGAAACTATTTTCTCAGAGAAGCATTTCTCAGAGCTAGGCCTTAAAGAATGAAGAAGGAAAACAAATTGAGGGAGAAAGAATAGCACATAGACTCAGAGGCATAAAGAACACATGTGTGGGCCAGGGATTTAGCTCAGTGGCATAAGCACCAGTCTAACAAGCCCGAAGTTGTGAGTTCAATCCCCGGTACTACAAACAAACAAACAAAGAAATAACTAACTAAATACTCTAATGCCTTTGGGGCTGGGGATTTAGCTCAGCAGCATAAGCGCTTGCCTTGCAAGCGTGCAGTTGTGAGTTCAATCCCCAGTACAAAAAAAAAAAAGAAGAACACATGTGTTCCATGAGCATGTGAGACAGAAGAAATGGAGATGAGATGGGAAAGTAAACTGAGGCCAAATTGCTTAGAGTTTTATGTAATTTAAAGTTTGTCACATAAAAAACAGGAAGCTCTTAGAGGATTCTAGTGAAGGGAGTGAGGCCCTAAATAGAAAGGCTTTTCGGCGATCGTTGCAAGTCCTCCATGCCTGGTCATCATTCTTCCTAATCCATAAGTAAGGTCAGACCTGCAGTCCGAAATGGAGCTCTTCCTTCAGAGTCTGATTGGACCACGTTCAGGAAAGGAGCCATGCTGATGTGGGCTGCAGGTGGGAGAAGTGCCTCCTTGGTTCTCAGACTTCAGCAATTCGGGGACTTATTAAAAATAGATGCTAGGGGCTGGGGATTTAGCTCAGCGGCATAAGCGCCTGCCTTGTAAAAATAGATGCTTGACGGCCATGCTGGAACCCAGGAGGCTGCACAAAGAAGCGATTTGCCCGCTGCCCTCTTGGTAAGCACCTTTCTGTAGTGTGAGCCAGGAGGAGATCCAGTAGCATCTCCTGTGAGCCTACCTGTGCGCAGGCTTGAAATCAAACATCCCAAACTCCCCCGCAGACCCCCCACCCGTTAGCAACTGGGGACAGAGGTCTGAGCATCTCTTGGCAGGATGACTGTATGCAATATAGCAAATATGGGGGGGGGGTCTCCTCTATCTTCTCTTTGAAAGCAAGTGTTGTTTTTAGTTTTGTTTCATTATGATTAATTGCTTTATTCAATATTCTCTTTCGATTGATTTTATAATGTTCTGTTTTTGGTTTGATTTTGCTATACCTAATTGACGAGACAACTATTGTGAAGATAATGAGATATACTATGGAACCTATTGCTGTTATCCCAAATTCACTGCACTGTCTCAATTGGCTTTGTTCTGTCTTGTTCTGTTGTATTTCTACTATCTTTAAAATAAAAAATAAAAATAGATGCTCAGGCCCCTCCCCATTCTCACTGCAATAAGTTGCTGAGTCAGATCCAGTGACTGTCCAGAAAATTCGAATGTATTCTAAAGTTTGAAAATCACTGTCCTGTTTGGAAGTTTCTCCTTCCTCTTCTGTGACCAAAGTATCTACTGTATTCTAGATGGGGCCCATATTTTAATTTAAACTATTTGGTCTTTGTCCCTGGTAGCTGGCACAGAACCCTAAAACCCTTGGAATCTCCTGAAAGGGAAAAATTTTATATGCTACTAAGATGACTTATGAAGTGGGAGGGGCTCAGTAACTTCAGGATGAAATTTGATCTCCAGAAATTGGGATGAAAATGGGGCAGAAGAATGAGTTCAGTTTCCAGTGGCCAATACTTTAATCAACCATATCTAAATAACAAAACCTCAACAGCAGAAAACCCTAAGCAATGTGGGTTCATGAGTTTGGTAAGCTTCTGTTATGGTTTGTATCTAGATGTCACCCAACACCTTATATGTTCAGAGGTGGAGCTTTTCAAAACTGGATGGATTTAGGGTGTGTGATACTGGGATTAAGGGTGTGTGGTACTGAATTAGTTCATAATTGGAATTAAAATTAGGTTAGTTCTGGGTAGCATCACCCAAAAGGCAGGCCAGCTGCTGCAGCTTGCTATGCTGTCTCTTGCCTGCCACACCATAAACTATTTTTCCTCTACAATGCCTAGCTGCCGCTCTGCCCTGCTCGGAACCAGCTGACTATGGACTGAAACCTCTATAGATTATGAGCTGTAACTTTAACTTTAGGTGTCCGGTATTTTGTCTCAACGATGAAACAAAATGTGACTAAGGCAGCTTCCAAATTGGTGAACACATTTATACACTGGGAAGGCATAGATGCTCTGCTTACTTCCTTCCTTGCCCAACGAACCTTTTCTATTGGTTGTTCCTCAGTTATATTCTTTATAATACACCAATGAACATAAATAAAGTCTTTTCCTAATTTCTGTAAGTCATTCTAGCAACTTACTAAACCTAAGCAGAGGTCCTAGAACTATAAAGTTTGTAGTCAAGTGGACAGAAATGTGGATAGCTTGGGCATCTTGTTTGTAGCTGTGTACAAAGTGAGGACAGTCTGGTGAGCCTGAGCCATGAGCTTGTGGGGTCTGTCCCAAAACCCAGATAGGTAGTGTCAGAATATAAAAAGAGTGACACTTTTCCTCATCCATCATTAAGGTCATGGCATATATCTCTCTAAAAAAGACAAGTTAATAGGAAAAAAAATAACAATCAAATAATTTTGTTTTGTTTTTATTCTGTTTTGTTCTTTTGAGACAAGGTCTCACTAAGTAGTTCAGGCTGACCTTGAAATCACTATGTAGTCTAGACTGGTCTTGAACTCAAAGTGATCCTTCTACCTCAGCCTCCAGAGTGCTGGGATTATAGGATTGCCACCATCATGTCTACCTCTTAATCAAAATTTTACATGGATCTACAGAATGAAGATCCAAGGACACAGAGTCATCTCCTTATTTTTGTGCTTAGATCAAATGAAGCATGGACAGCTGTGGAGGAAAGTGACAGGACAAAAAAATTACTATCTAGCCGGGCATGATGGCTCAAGCCTGTCATCCCAGCACTTGAGAGGCTGAGGCAGGAGGATCTTTGCAAGTTCGAGACCAGCCAGGGTTACAAAGTGAGCTCCAGGCCAGCCTGAACTGCATAGCAAGACCCTGTCTCAAAAAAAAAAAAAAAAAAAAGGTTACCTTCTGAGTGGAGAAACCCATCAAGATCTGTCTGTTCAGATTCTTCTGGCTGCATTCCTTCCTCCTGGGTATGGGCAGGGCTCCTTCTGGAATCGAATTCTTAAGATCTAATGTTAGACAAGATAAGCCAGGGAATCTCTATGCCAAGCTCCAAGATAGATGAACGCTATTTTTAGGCTTAATGACTTACTTTGGGGAAAAAAAAGATTCTGGTTCCTCTGAATCACCTTGAGGAAGACAAATTCTAGTTTCTGTGACTTGCCTAGGGGAAGGAGAGCGAGAGACAGGACGACAGGAGGAGGTCAGAGAGGGACGCTGCTTTGTGGGGCCTGCCTCTGAAGCCTGCAGTGCTATACTTTGGATGTTGTTTTTTCTGAGTCACCACAAATTATAGTACAGTCAGTTGGTATCATAGAATTGGTTGGTATGAGAGGAAATGACATGTAATTGGTGTCACAGAAAAACCACTGCATGGGGCCCCTGTCACATTTTGTCTCCTCCTGATCTCACCTGGCCTTTGTATCACCACATTTCTTTATAGAATGTGGTTAAGCCAGGAGAAATGGCAATTCTGCTGCAATTCTCTGACCTAAATTCAGGGCTAAGCTTTTGAAGGTGAGAAGTGGAGCTTACATTTCTTCTCTATGTAAGCCTAAACCCGGAGGGCCAGAGCTTCGGGCCTCTGACACGGCTTCTGATTACAGTCTACACCACACCTAGTGAGCAGTTCCAAGGGGCCAGGGAGTAAAGGGTCTCAATTGTAGAAGATGGGGCTGCCCATTGGCTGTTACCATCTTGGACTCGCTGATTGATTGTCTTGACTCTGGCTGACCTTGCCTGAACTGTCTGTTGACCTCTGAGTCCGGACACATGATGTCTGCCAGAATCTTTCTATCTAGATTCTAGATTACGTAGTTCTTCTTAGCTGTTTATCAGTACTCAAGCCTTTCCTAGGGCACTAAAATTGCTGCAATAAACTCAGCCGGTTTCACATGAAAAGGTCCCAGGAGGCCATGCAAAGTCTGCTAAAAAGGCTTCCAATCCTGATCCTTATGCCTGAGGTCCCAGATGTGCTGCTTTCTCAATGTTGGTTCTTCACTTGATCTTAGCCAAAAGGCCGAGAAGCAATCAGTGTTGGTTCTTAAATTCTGTCACCTTCTTTGTCTTTTCTTCACTGTCTCCTTCTAAAGAAGAGATACAATAAGCGCCTGCCTGGCAAGAGTGAGGTCGTGAGTTGGG